>PVIR01038861.1:0-14290 GCA_004026965.1 Petromus typicus | reverse complement strand
GAGACTCACCCCAGCGGCAACCAGTACCACATACCAGTGCCGGGCGTGGTGGCTCACGCCTGTAATCCCAGCACTCGGGAGGCAGAGGCAGGAGGATTGCTGTGACGTGAGTTTGAGGCTGAGCTCAGGGCCAGCCTGAACCACAAAGTGAGACCCTGTCTCAAAAAACCTTAAAAAAAAAAAAAGAATACTGTTAAACCCAATTTAAGTTTCATATCCATGCAAATCTTAAATGTTATGTCAGTTTCTGTGGAATTTCTGAGTGATTCAGGACTAACTCTATAGATGAGGTAAAGTCTAGACTATTACATTATGTAAAAATAAAAACTTGTTTCCCCCAACTCTCACAAAAGTGAAAGGGGATAGAATATATCCAATCAAAGATGCACGGAAGATGCCATAAATATTCCAACTATTTTTAACCAGGCTATTTTGAAAGTTAAAAATATTTTGTTAAGTAGATCTAGAAGGCGCTAAGTCATACTAACTGGTCCAAAAGTATTAGGAGAAAAAAAAGAATTTATTTAATCAATTAAAAATTGTCAGGTGCCCCATCTGGTAACTGATAATCTCAGCCCTCTAGGAGGTTGAGGCAGAAGGATAAAAAGTTTGAACCTAGCTCAGGCATTTTAGCAACTTAATTCATCTCAAAATAAAAACTAAAATTAAAAAAAAAAAAAACAGTATATAGATGCATCTCAGGGTAAAGATCCTAGGTTCAATGTCCAGTACCATAAAAAAGAAAAAGTAAATGTCATGCTACCTTTAGCACATATGGCACCAATATATGATGTATTTTAAGTAAAGACTTCTTTAAAGCACGTGCTAGAAATTTTTAAACAATACAGGAGCATTTTGAAATCATTTTTTTAAAAAGTATTGCATTCCACGGCCAGGGATTTTGTTCAGTGGCACCACTGCCTGCCTTGCAAATGTAAAGTCGTGAGTTTGATCCCACGTATGACAAATAAATAAATGTATTGCATTCCACTAGCATTCATACGTTAACATCGCAGCAAAGTCTGATTTGCACATTTTCTGTTCTTCATCTCCAAATGCCTACTAAACATAGTAAACTCTCCCAAAGCAGGAGGATCTGCAGTTGAAGGGCAGCCCTGGCTACACAGGGAGACTCTGTGTCCAAAAAAATTATACCAAATTGTCAAATTTCCCCCAACAACATCACAACTAAGAGCAAAGAGAAAAACAAAAAACACCACAAAGGTGTATCTTGTGAAAACATGCTAAGTACTGTCCATCAATATGAAAAATCTGATCCTTGATTCATCATATTGAATGATCTAATGCCTGAAAAGTGCTTCAAACTCATCAAATAACATTCATTCCAAATTACAGTATTTAAGAATAGACTGTCTATTGCTCAGACATATCAAAAAAGAAGCATTAATTCTGATCCAAATATAACCTCTTAGTTTTGAAATAAATCAGCATAGAAATCTCTTTCTAAAAGGGATATGGGACAAGATTCAGACATTTTGTATCTGTTTATATACGACTATTAAGAAAGGATCACAGACTAAGACTAACATTTTTTACACTGTCTCAAATTTCAGACTTATAGGAAGCTGAGGCAGGATACTGTGAGTTCAAGGCCAGCCTGGACTACAAAGTCTGTCTCAAAAAACTCCCCTAAAAATCAAATTTGAGATTTATGCCTTGCACATAATGTGCAATGAAAAACAGCATACTATAATTTCTGAAATTACGCTCTGTAATCAAACTTTTACTGGCAGTACTGTAGTTGAAACCATGCTTCTCTCTAAACTACATCTCAGCCATGCCCCATCTTTCTTGAGAGGGGCTCTTATATTGTTAAACTGCTGAAAAAAAAAAAAAACTAAAATAAATAAAATAAGGGCCAGGGATTTAGCTCAGTGGTTCTGATGCCTGCCTTGCAAGTGCAAGGCCCCTTGAATTCGATCTCTGGTTACCACATACAACAGTGCCAGGCACACCTGCAATCAGTGCCACATACCACAGTGCTGGGCTTTGTGGCTCACACCTGTAATCCCAACACTGGGGAAGCAGAGGCAGGAGGATTGCTGAGGGAAGCTGAGTCCAGAACCAGCCTGAACTAGAAATCAAGACCCTGTCTCAAAAAAAAAAAGGCTTAAAAATAAATTGTCCGCCGGGATTTAGCTCAGTGTTTATGGCACCTATCTTGCAAGCCCAAGGACCCAGGTTTCAATCCCCGGAAACCACATACAATACTGGGCGTGGAGATTCACGCCCAGCAGCAATCAGTACCACATACCACAGTGCTGGGCGTGCTGGCTCATGCCTGTAATCCCAGCACTTGGGAGGCAGAGGCAGGAGGATTGCTGTGATGTGAGTTTGAGGCTGAGCTCAGGGCCAGCCTGATCTACAAAGTGAGACTCTGTCTCAAAAAAATAAATAAATTGTTGGGCCGGAGTTATCTCAGTGGTTCCGGCGCCTGTCTTGCAAGCGCAAGGACCCGGGTTCGATTCCCCGGTAACCACATAACAATACTGGGTGTGGAGACTCACACCCAACAGCAACCAGTACCACATACCACAGTGCCGGGCGTGGTGGCTCACGCCTGTAATCCTAGCACTCGGGAGGCAGAGGCAGGAGGATTGTGATGTGAGTTGGAGGCTGAGCTCAGGGCCAGCCTGAACCACAAAGCGAGACCCTGTCTCAAAAAAAAAAAACCTAAATAAATAAATAAATAAATAAATTGTCAAACTGCCCAAGATGGGCTCCAACTGGCAAAACTCCTGCCTGAGTTTCTCACAATGTTCAAATTACAGGCATGCCCAGCTGGTAAATAATACTTAAAAATCATATCCTTCCTTTATCTAGCTGGATGCAACTACACACTCCAATAATCCCAGGACTGAGGAGGCTGGACTACATAGTGAGTTCAAATCCAGCCTGAAACACATAGCAAGACTCTCTCTCAAAAAAAAAAAAATTTAAACTCTAACCTGGGTAAACTTCCCATGCCTATTTCCTCCTTTGTAAATCAGAAACAAAAACAGTACCTACACTAGTAGGCATTTGTGGGAGTTAACTTACCTAGAACATTAAAAATTAGTTTGGACATGTGCTGATAATTTTAGAATGTGAACAGTGGACACAGTGGACACATGAAGGTTCAGCACACTATTACTGATAAATTTAAAAGCTTTTATAGTAAACTCTTTTTAAAAACTTAAGAATGAAGCTAACATACAATCAGGACTCAATTCATGCTATTTTTATTATCCTTCAAGCTACTTACTAAAATTGAAGGACCACACAAAGTGGTAATACCTGCACTCTGGGAGGCTGATTTAGGAGGATCCACAGATAAGACTCCAGTCCAAGCAACCTTGCAAGACCATATGTCAAAATAAAAAAATAAAAGACTAGAGATATATATTGCTTGAGTAAAGGCTCTGAGATCAACAGGGGAGAGAGATTAAAATAAAGAATATATGAGACCAGTGCTGTGTTTTCTTACACTGCTCTGTGTTTAGTATGTCATCCTTCAAAATCCACATCCACTAAATCTTTAACTTTAATTAGCTATTTTTGGATTTAATATTTAAATGTAAGCTCCCACACTTATAGCCCACTTCTGACAAAGTATACAAAGTTACACTATCAACTCTCAATGGACTGAAGACAGTATCAAGAATGTTGACCTCATTGATAATTTTGCAACTAGTTTCATTTGACTGAAAGAAAAATTTGTGAAGGCCTCCTACTGGAGACTAATCAACACTGGAGACAGAGTACATGGCCTCATGAGCATTCTACTTAGTGAGGTAAGTCTCTAGCTACCAAAATGGATGAACACTACAATCTTTTCTAAGCAAAGACATGAAAGAGACCTACATCCGATGTCAAAATTAATGATTCTAATTTCCAACCGCTAAAATCTATTATCCATGTAAAGTAAGAATGGCAAAAATGGTTGTGTTCATCGCATTTAAAATGAGATAACGTTAATTCCTACTTTAGAACTCTAGAGGGCACCAGAAATATGCCCTCCTTCGCACTACCCCTCCTCTCCGGTAACGTGAGCAGCTGCAGAAGCCTGTCGTCTGGTTGCTGAGGTTGGTATTGCAGCAGTGGGAGCGATGTCTGCAGCGGTGGAAACAGCAGCACTCGCTCCTTGCGGCCTCACCAGCCATTACCCGGGATTCGCCCCGGGGGCAGCTGCCACCCAAGGTGAAGCTCCTCCCCCTCAAAACAACGCGGGGAGGGCCAAATCCCAAGGCTGAACCCCGGCGATCTAACACCGTCCACTCTAAAGAGTAAGAAATGAGGGGCTACCGACTCACAATGTGGGTGTTTTCCTTCACTCTTTCTGCCAAAGGTGCACCACAGTGAACTGAAGGCGATTTCTGGTCCTGGGACAAGAGAAAAAATGAAAAATGAAGACCAACCAACCTGGTGAGAGCACCAAGCCTTTTCCACCAGAAGGAGGCAGAGGAGGGAGTAAGAGGTCAAGGAGGTTCAGCCCTATTATTACCCCCATCCCGCACACATCAGCCCTCTCCAACGTGAGTAAAGCAAAACATAGTAGCATGTTTGGAGCCAAACCCCTTATGAAAGGCAAAATCTACAGAGCAGGGGAGCCTTGAGAATCAAGCCCGCTCCTGGGAAAAGAGGGGGAAGGGCAAACGTTGCCCCGACGCCAGCGAGAGATTCGCATTCCCTAGTCAGTTCGCACGCCCTGTGTAATCCCCCTCACTCTCGGTACCAACTGGAAGGAAAAGGGGCAACTCAAGTCTCCGCTGGGCCGATACCACCCATATTCGCCCAAGCAATTGCCCTAGGCCCGATGTTTGCCCCCCCTGCAGTCGGAGACCGGCAGCGCTGCCTCCCCGTCCGCCATTAGAGACCCAGCCAAACAATACGCGGGGAGCGAGGGCCGCGCTGCGCAGCGTCGGCAGGGAGCGGGGCGGAGGACGATACCCGGCGGGGCGCAGACGACAGCCCCCTCCCTGGAAAACTTGGGGACCCGGGCTTGGGCTGACGGGGTCGGAACGCGACCCTGAGAGCAGGCAGCCGGCCGACGCACCTCCCTGGTCCCCCGCGGGAGAGAAAGGAAAACACCCGCGACCTCCTGCCGCCCCCGCCCTGTTGCCCGCCGCCCCGCGACCCCGGCCCGGCCCGGCCCGGCCCGGCGGCGTCCGCCTCACCCGGCTCGCCCAGACGCACCCGCACGCCCGCAGCCCTTGGGCCGCACGCCAGGGCGCCCGGGACATGAGCGCAACCCCAAGCAGCCCCGAGGCCCGGACGCGCAGCGGCCACGGCGTCCGCGCCGCGGGGTGTTAAACCCGGGTCGGGGGGAGGCTCCGGAGGCCGCCCTCACCCATCTCCGCCTCCGCCTCCTCCTCCGGAGGCTGCGCCGCTCCCAGCCACCCCCACTCTCGGCAGCCTTGACTGGAAAGACAGCGGGGATAAACCTCACCCGGTTCTGGCTGCAGCTTCGCGGAACGAACCTCCCCTCCCCCGGCCCACCCCCCTTCGTGGACACGCACAACTCCGCTCGGTCCAGTCCCGGCTTTAGCGCTGGTGAGGAGGAGGAGGCGGAGGCGGCGGCGCGGCCGAGCCCGCAGAGGCCCCACCCTTCGCACGCTCATTGGCTACTGACAGAGGCGGACCAGGGCATCTTGGACACATCCATTGGCTAGGATGACTTTCCTTCAGAACCCCCCCTCGGTAGGGTGGTCCGAGCGCCTGTCTGTCACACGTGGGCCACACCCCCGGCCCTCCCGTCCCACTCACCCCTCCGCGGGCCCTGGACTCGGGCCACGTCCCCTCCCCTCTTGCGCCCGCCCCGCCCCCACCCACCCACAGCGTCCGCCCGGGTCGGGAGCTCGAGTGGCGTCGCCCGCCACACGGGCCGCGGCTCGGCCCCTGGGCGTGGAGCTCTTGGGGTTGGGACTGCCCGGGCGGCCGAGGCGGGGCCGCATGCCGTCGCTGGGCTCCCACCGACGCGACCCGAGGACAGCGGCGGGCTGTGTGCCTCGCGTCCTCGCTGTCCGGTCCTTGGGAGCCCGCGAGGGCGAGGCCTGGCCGAGCTGAGGCGAGGCCAGCTGGGCGGCCGGCGCCTCGGGGAAGAGGGCACCAGGGGGGCCGAGGGCCTCGGGGCGCGTCCATGCTCGCCTCGCCCCGGGGGAACAGTCCACACTCCCGTCATGCTGCAGCGGGAAGAGACGATATCCTCCATCTTGTTGGAGCTGCGGGGAGCGCGGGCCTGTTCACGACCGACCCGGGGTCGTGGGCCCCGTCCCGAGCAGCCGCGGCGGGCCCGCAAGTCACACAAGGAGCGCCCTGCGGGCGTTGCGACGGGGCTAGGGGACTCAGACGCCGCTCCGCCTCAGCCAAGATGGAGGAGCTGCAGGCTGCCCGGAGCAGGGACTGCTCTGCCCGGCGTCCCTCGGCGCCGCGTCCGGCCCGTGCCCACGGGCCTGCCGCGCCCCGCCGTCCCCTAGTCCTCAGTGGGATGAAGGCCGCGCGCCACCGCCGCCCATTCACCTCGCCGACCCCTTGGGCCCCGACGGGAGCGACCCAGGCCACGTCCACGAGGGGTCTCTCTTTTGTCCCTCTTCTACATCTACGTCTTCGGCGGACGTCGTGCTATTTCCTAGACTCCACTTAGAGACCAATGGACTGCTGCTCTAGTCTCGCCCTGGTGGTGGTTAGTAGGATTACAACTGATGGTGTGGGTTACTTCCGCACCCAATGGATGAGTTAGACCTCAGTGTCTGACACCAGTACCTATTAATAAGTAGAACTATGATGTGCTCCACAGGATGGTGAAGGACGTGAAGTTTTTAATGAAATTAATTAGCTATAAAGGATTCTAAAGATTCGGACACCATTTATAGAGAATCTAGTAGAAATGAGGTTCACTCACTCTTTAAAAACTAAGTAGTCCTGGGCTAGGGATTTAGCTCAATGGTTCCGACGCCTGCCTTGCACGCACAAGGTCACTAGTTCTATTCCCCATAAACACATACCACAATGCCGCGGGTAGTGACTCATGCCCACCAACAATCATTACCACATACTACAGTGCCAGGCGTGGTGGCTCACGCCTGTAAATCCAGCACTTGGGAACAAAGGCAGGAGGATTGCTGTGAGTTCCAGGCTCGCCTGAGTTAGTTACATAATGAGCTCAGGGTCAGCCTAAACTACAGTGTGAGACTCTGTCTCAAAAAAAAAAAAAAAAAAAAAAAACCAACTGAGTAGTCCTTCTACCTGTGGCTAAAGGCCATAACTACAAGGCTCTTCTATTTAGATATATCCACAGCATATCTTTGAACCTGGACTATTTTTCAGATTTCCATACACTAAATCTGATAATGTATATTTCCACTACCATTTTACATTGACATATGTGATATCATTATCAGAACAGAAATATCTCCTTTTGTTAAATGTGAGCCACATTGTAATAATTCAGTGAAAAGTTATGCCGTCCGTTTTCTGCTACCATGCCTTACTACCGTGTTCTAACTCAGCTCAATGAATGTGTAGTTACAACAGTTGGGTCTTTCTCAAACTATGAAAAACACTTTAAGGATAGATTTGATGATATGTACTAATTGGAAAATGTCTTATATTGTTACCAATTCACTGGAATTACTTGTTTTACAAGTAATTTTAAATTTAACACCCTTTTGTCAAACTATTTACTTGTTTGCAGGCTTAGGGCTAGGGATTGACATTTTATGTCAATTTAAAAATTCTGTTCAACATGGCGGATGTGGTGGCTCACACCCGTAATCCTAGCACTCGGGAGGCAGGTGCAGGAGGATTGCTGAGTTCGACGCTGAGTTCAGGACCAGCCTGAACCACAAAGCGAGACCCTGTCTCAAAAAACTAAAACAAATAAAAAATTAAAAAATCATACTCCATTTTTTTATTTATTTATTTTTTTCTTGAGACAGGGTCTCGCTTTGTGGTTCAGGCTGGCCCTGAGCTCAGCCTCAAACTCAGCAATCCTCCTGCCTCTGCCTCCCGAGTGCTGGGATTACAGGCGTGAGCCACCACGCCCGGCACTGTGGTACTGGTTGCTGCTGGGCGTGAGTCTCCAAGCCCAGTATCGTATGTGGTTACCGGGGATTTAACCCAGGTCCTTGTGCTTGCAAGACAGGCGCCGGAACCACTGGTCCGCGTCCCACCATATTTTTTTTAAAGTAATTTTAAAAACAAACATCTGAATGTCCTAATATCATGTTCATACTTTCCAAACAATAGAACAACCCAAACTTTTGTCAACTAATGAATAGAAAATTAAATTGAAGTAGTCATCCAATGGAATATTATTCAGCCTTGAAAAGAAATAACATTCTGATAAATGCTCCAACAGAGACAAATCTTGAAGACGTTATGCTAAAAGATAAACCAGATACAAAGAAAAAAAAAACATAAAACATTTCATGATTCTGTCTATGTGAAACTACCCTTTTTAAATGGGTGAATTGCGTAAATCTGTGTTACTCAAGAAATCTATAACCATAAATGTGTATAAGAAGTTATTCTGTACCAATCACAAAAACACATTGAGAATTATAGATAGGGCATAAAGACTTGAGTAGGAAACAAGTATTTAAAATGCATTTTAAACACTGACAACCTCAAAAGCTCCTTTGTCTCTGAATCTAGCCATTTGTTTAAAAAAATACCAAGTTTTAAGAACAAAACAACTTTATGGATATAATATAAAAATGTATATTACACTGGGCATGGTGGCTCACACCTGTAATCCCAGGACTTGAAAGGCATAGGCAGGAGAATTGCAATGAGTTTGAGACTACCATGAGCTATATAGTGAATTCATGTTCAGCTTGAACTACAAAGCAAGACCCTATCTCAAAAAAAAAAAAAGCTATGTTTTGAAGGCTAGGAACTCAATATTTAGGTGTGATATAGAGTCAGAATTCATGAATTAGGGACAGAGATTTAGCTCAGTGCTTGCTTTGAAACTTCGATTTCCCATTTGATCCTCAGTACCAAAAAAAAAAAAAAAAAAAAAAAAAAAGCAGCATTCCTGAGTAAATTCTGACATTATCCACAACCAGCAAAATGATTTTAGGCATATGTTAAATTCTCTAGACGTCCATTCAACCTGTTCAAAATGTAGTTAATCATTCTCTCACAGAATTCTAAGGGGGATTAAGTGAGAATATACAGAAAAGACATGTACTTCACTCTTTTTTTTTGAGACAGAGTCTCACTTTGTAGTTCAGGCTGGCCCTGAACTGTAGTTCAGGCTGAGCTCAGCCTCAAACTCACATCACAGCAATCCTCCTGCCTCTGCCTCCCAAGTGCTGGGGTTACAGGCATGAACCACTCGGCACTGTGGTATGCGGTACTGATTGCTACTGGGCATGAGTCTTCAGGCCCAATATTGTATGTGGTTACCAGGGGATCTAACTCGGGCCCTTGTGCTTGTAACACAGGTTCTGGAACCACTGAGTTAAATCCCCGCCCCTTCACTCTTATTTTTAACCTCAGTAAATTTTAGTTTTTTTATTTGTAATTGATCCAATGGAACATAAGAAAATCTCTTTTCAATAGTTTTTGAAGACCACATTAATCATCTGCCACTAGTCCAATACTGTGGCAGTCCATAATCCAAATAATAATTCAATGTATATCAAATTTACTTGGAAGAAATGCCTTTAATTTGAAGTTAGTTTTTTATCTTGATGTGATCTCAGTATGGATACTAAAAGATCAGATCAAAGAATTGTTTAGGGCGGAAGACTGGAGAGCTAATGTAGAATAGGATTTAAATTTTACCACTGAACGAAAATGAGTTCTAAAATGTATGACAGATATTGTGAAATAGTAAGAAAATATTCAAGGTCGAGGATTTAACTCAGTGGTTCTGGTGTCTGCCTTGCAAACACAAGGTCCCTGGTTCCCTCCCAGTAACCACATACAACAATGCTGGGCATGGTGACTCACACCCACCAGCAATCAGTACCACATAACACAGTGCCGGGCATGGTGGCTCATGCCTGTAATCCCAGCACTTGGGAGGCAGAGACAGAAGGATTGCTGTGTTCAGGACCAGCCTGAACTACAAAGTGAGATCTTGTCTCAAAAAAAAAAAAAAAAAATAGAGAAACGACTCCTGCTATGGGAGGATAGAGAGAAGGCAGCAGCAGAAAGCTTGCCTTTTCTACTTTCATATTCTATTCAAACTATAAGCCTATTGATTGGTGCACCTGAACCCAAGTGAGAAAAACAGTCATGCACAAAAGAAGGCCTATCAGAATTACAACAGACTTTTCAACACAAACCCTCAAGTCAAGCAAAGCCTGGAATGAAGTATCTCAAACCTTAAAAAAAAAAAAAAACAACCTCCAACCTAGATGAATGTATCCTACAAAACTATCTTTCAAAATTGACAGGAAATAAGATATTTCCGTGACAAAGAGCACCTTGCAAACTTAAGGAATACAAAAGCAGCACACCAAAAATATTCTAAACAATATCCTAGATAAAGACTGTAGGAGTCAGGGAAAAAGGATGCAGCCAGCACCATCGTGGCAAGCTCCAGTCCCCCATGAGTCCCACAGCAAAAGGATTAGCAAACAACAAAATTAGAACCTTGAGGAGAAGACTGAGCCTGGGCTGACTCTCACTACGCTGAGTAGCAGCAGAAGAAGCCAAATACCACAGCAGCAGAAGAGGAAAATCCCGAGCTCATCATACCTTCATTTGGTATCAAGCCTTCACACCCATAATCCTAGCATCCATAAAATAGAGTGGTTCCACAATAATCCTCGTAGTTGAAGATCCCATAGGTCAAAGCAGACATCTCTAAGTCAAAGTAAGTAATTCATAAGTCTGAGTAAGTGATCTGTAGTTCCCAACAAAAGACAATCAAACCTACAACTCCATGAGGTACAACAGAGTGAAATGACTGGCCAAAGCAAGAAACTAAATAGAAAGGTGGGAAAAACAAAGAATAAAAGAGCCAACAACTGGGAAATATCATAACAGGGATAAATGATTGCATATCATTTATACCCAATAATGTCAGTGGCCTCAATGCACCAGTTAAAAGAAATAGACTGGGGCTGGGGATTTAGCTCAGTGGTTCCAGCGCCTGTCTTGCAAGCGCAAGGACCCGGGTTCAATCCCGGTAACCACATACCATACTGGGCGTAGAGACTCACACCCAGCAGCAACCAGTACCACATACCACAGTGCCGGGTGTGGTGGCTCATGCCTGTAATCCCAGCACTCGGGAGGCAGAGGCAGGAGAATTGCTGTGATGTGAGTTTGAGGTTGAGCTCAGGGCCAGCCTGAACTACAAAGCGAGACCCTGTCTCAAAAAAAAAAAAAAAAAGAAAGAAATAGACTGGCAGAAGGAATTAAGAAGCAAGGACCAACAATATACTGTATACAAGAAACACACCTAATTCAGAAAGAAATCCTAAGCTTGAAAATAAAAGAATAGAAAACAATTCTCCATGGCACAAGAACCCAGAAAAAAGCAAGAGTAGCTATCTTATTTGTACACAAAGTAGATTTCAAACCAAAACTGATTAAGAGAGACAAAAAAGGATGCTATATCCCCATAAATGAAACAATCCAAGAGGATGAGATGACATTCATAAATATTCATGCACCACAAATTAGTGCATCCAACTATATAAAACAAGTATAAATGAATATGCAAAGCAAAATTAGCATAATACAATAGAACTGTAGTATCTCAATATTCCACTATCAAAAATCGATCAACTAGACAAAAAAAAAAATCAACAATGAAATACTTAAACTGAACCAAACTTTTGAATAAAGTACTTAGAAGATGTGTACAGAGTATTCTTCCTCACAAAATCAGAATATGCATTCGTCTCAATTGCATATGAGTCATTTTCAAAAATAGACCACATGCTAGTTCATAGAGCATGTTTAAGCATGTGCAAAGGAATTAAGTTATTCCCTGCATACTGTCAGATCATAGTGCCTGGAAATTGGAGATTAATAGCAAAATATATTCCAAGAACCTCACAAACACATGGAAATGAAACAACACTCTCCTGAACTAAAAATGAGTCACAGAACAAATTAGATAGTTTCTACAATTAAATGATAATGCCAGTTCAACATACAAAAATCTATGGGACACAATGAAAGCAGTTCTACAAAAGAAATTCATAGCAGTGAATGTCCATACTAGGAAAACAGAATGAGCTCAGATAAACAACCTAATGCTAAATCTCAAACTCCTAGAAAAAGGAAAAGCAAGACAAACTCAAGGCTCATACAAGGGAGGAAATTATAAGAAGTAGAGCAAAAATTAATGCAATCGAAGCTAAGAGAGTGATACAAAAAGTCAACAAATCAAAAAGTTGGTCCAGCTGCCAGTTCTTTGGTGCTGGCCTATAATTTTTTTTAACGCGCTTGGGCAATCTCAGTGTTAGTATATTAGGAGGAACAACTAACTAGCATAATTATGCTACCTTGGCTAAAGTAGTACAATCAGCATAACATCAAAATGCATCAATAACATCAAAAACATCAAGAGCATAAAATACAGCCTAGAAAATAAACAAACTGTGGTAACTATTGATTTTCTACTTTTAGCTGTGTGAACTAGATTTGTAGTTATATAACAAAATCAAAAAAGAACCAGAAAATTATATGCAATAAATAATCCCTTTCATATGGTGATTTTACCCTTAGGGAACAAGATTTAAGAGAGGTTATGGAAAGAGAAAAAGGAACATATTCAAAGCCAGGCTGGAGGGCCAAAGAAGATCATACAAATTTTGGGAAACTGGTGGAGACAGGAGAGAGAAAGGAAGAAACAAAAACAACAGAACAGAATTACAACAAAAAACCCTAGAAACTATGTTCAAATAATCAAAAAAAAAAAAAATAACAAGAGCCAAAAAAGTAGAAAAGGGAAAAGAAGTCCAATTCAAGGTATGTCTCTGCTGTCACTGGTAGACAATAAGGCTAGAAAGAGTCCAAAGCCAAATTTATTGATCCCAACAAGCCAGCCATCGCTTCATCATGGGTTAGTAGATAATACCATCTAGCCTGCTCTTTGAGTTCCACTGAAGTTCAGGCCACTTTCTTGGCTATGTGGTTGGAACTGGGTTTTTTGAGACTTCAACAGTCCATATGCCTCCTACAGGCTTGAACTTGGCTTTCTGACCTCCAGCTAACTTTAACTCTGCACACTCACTGACACAGTAGCAACACTTGAAGAGGTCAGCTCATAGCTGGTCTGAGTTCTGAGCTCAGTTAGCCCCTCTCCACAGTGTCTACCTGCCAGTCATCCTCTCCTGGGTGATGTCTGAATCCAGATAACTTACTAGCCACTGCAGTCCACTGTATCCACTGTGGAGGCCTCTGCGATGGTCAGTAGGCACTATTTGTCTATAGGTTCCACCCAACGTTCCCACACCATGAGCCTTGACTCTGGGAGAGAGCATTGCTTATCATCTCCCTCCTCTGCCTTGAAGTCTCTCTCTTTTCTCTGCCTGTGGATTTCAACTCTTCGCTTCAATTATTTCCTTGGTCCAAGGACTTACTTCCCTCCTTCTTCTTTTCCTCTTCATGCCACTGTATTTCAGTGTCAAAGCCTTGAAATTTTCCTTTTAACAACAGGTCTTCCTGAGTTGCGGGGGTGGGGGAAACCTTGGATTTTTTTTTTTTTTTTTTGACAGGATCTTAGTATGCAGTTCAGGCTGGCCTTGAATTCTCTGATCTGAAAGTCATAGCAACCCTCTTCCCTCAGATTCCTGAGTGCTGGAGTATCAGTGATTTTGTGATCTCCTCTCCTATTGTATCTTCTATTTCTGACACTCTGTCCTCACATTGGTCATATCTGGCACCCATGCTTTCCATTGAATTTTTCATATCATGTATCTGTATTTGCGCTTGTTTTTCTTTTATAATTTTTAATACTATACCGACATGGTCATGTCTTATTTTGTCTTGCTCAATTCAATTATTTTATCATTTGTGTCTTCTTTAAACTTGTCAAACATTCAACTGGGCAAATCATGGTGGCACATGCCTATAATCCCAGCACTTGGGATGCAGAAGCAGGAGAATCACTGTGAGTTCGAGGTGAGCCTGAACTACATGAAAACATTGTCTCAAAAAAAATTGTATTATAGGGTCCGGGGAGTTAGCTCAGTGGTTCCGGCGCCTGTCTCGCAAGCGCAAGGACCCGGGTTCGATTCCCCGGTAACCACATAACAATACTGGGTGTGGAGACCCACACCCAGCAGCAACCAGTACCACATACCACAGTGCC
>PVIR01038860.1:0-14193 GCA_004026965.1 Petromus typicus | reverse complement strand
TTTGCAGTCTGTATTGGGACCTAAAGAAAAACCCCTAGTTCTAGCACACCATATGAGGCACTCAATCAATACAGTCAGAACACCTTCTCCTGTCTGCTTTAGAGGCAGGGAGACTGTGGCTCCTGAACTGCTACAATGGCACTGTCTGAGGTTGCAATGGGCCCACCTGCTCAGCAATACAGAGTCTCTGGGCTCACTTGTGCATTTGGCCTGGAGAACAGTAGGCTGTAGGCCCTGTGCAGTTGCAATGTTAGGGGCTGTTGTTTCAACAGGCCCACCTACTCACCAATACAAGCTGACTGGATGTGCTTCTGCAGTTACTGTGGAGAAAATCAGTCTGTGACCTGCTAACCTCAGTCCCTGGGCGCTCTTCCGGTGTATGCCTGGAGGCCAGTAAGCTCTAATCCTGGCACAGATTCGGTGACACAGGCTCGGTGCCGCAGTCACCTCTTTCTGAGCCACCCGCTGCTAAACTCAGTCCCTGGGCGCTCTTCCGGTGTGAGCCTAGAGACAAGTAAACTCCAAACCCGGTGCTGATTCAGTGACGCAGACTAGATGCCGCAGTCACCATTTCCCGAGCCACCCGCTGCCAAACTCAGTCCCTGGGCACTCTTCTTGTGTAAGCCTGGAGGCCAGTAAGCTCTAACCCTGGCGCAAATTCGGTGACACAGACTCGGTGCCACAGTCGCCGTTTCCCGAGCCGCCCGCTGCTAACCTCAGTCCCTGGGTGCTCTTCTGGCATGGGCCTAGAGACAAGTAAACTCCAAACTCGGCGCAGATTCAGTGACACAGACTCGGTGCCACAGTCATCGCTTCCGAGCCACCCGCTGCTAAACTCAGTCCCTGGGCTCTCTTCCGGCGTGGGCCTGGAGGCCAGTAAGCTCTAACCCCGGCACTGATTCAGTGACCAAGAAAAAAATTATTAATGGATATAGAGGAATATACAGCACATATAGCTTCTTTACCTTCTCAAATAAAGTAATGATGCATATGAAAATATATGCCATGCTAAGATAATAGGAACACTGGCTGAAAATGAATTATCACCTTAAATTAATTCTTCACTTTCACTATTAACCAAAACAACATATGTTTAATGATGAGTAAATAACAGATTTTATTATATATCAAGAAAAAAATTTTCTGAAAAATTATAAACTTGTGTCATTTATTTGCCAGAAATAACTATGTTTTAGATAAATTCTCCCAACCTATAATTTTGGTTATTATTTCCTTTAGAAATAATTGGAAAATAACATCTTAAGGGCACATAGATATTTATTATCTCTAAATATCGTTCAAATATAACTTAAAGATTTTCCATTTTACTTGTAATAAAGAGTGAATTCTCTTAATGCATATTGAGCATAATATAAAATGGCAAACATGCATAAATGAGTCTATAGAAGTTTTTATATTATTCTAGCAATTATAATACCTTAAGACTAGAGAACAAAGCATGGTTACAAATGAAGAATTCATTGCCTGTGCTTTCTGATGATGCTAAAAGTGTATAAAAAGATCTAGGTCCTAAGTTTTTATACCCTAGACCTTCCCTTAATTTTGTTTCTACACAAGAGGGAGTTAGAAAGTACACATTTCTTTCTAGACTCACCAGCCATGGTTTATATTTTGTAGCTCCCTTTGACATTTGGCTTCACAAATAGCTTTCTAAAGAAAATATGAATATAAGTGAGAAAAGTAATTTGCATAACAAAATGGCCAAAAAGCAGAAATACTCGCTGAGAAAAGATGTTTTAGAATAATTAGCTAATTAGATCAATTTTGAACTTTCTTCTTGGACTGAAAAAGATATTGATTCTCAATAAAATTAATTTAATAGACTATTTTAATGAAATATTTCATAATAATTTTGATCAGAAATATACTTTCTGCTGAGATTTACTAAGATTTTATTCCAGGAGCTATATTTGTCTGAAGTAATTTTCTTTTTAATCACATGCTAAATAAAATAGCTGATATGTGCAATAGCTGATATGTACAAATGCCAGAGCAAATGACAAGCATTTTATAAATATTTTCATGATTACTAAAACAGTGTTATTAGATGGGTGTTTATTTAATCTTACATGACGGGTGAACTTGTGTAGTTCAGAGATTAAGAGAGTTGTTCAAAGACAAAGCTACTAACATACGGAACAGAGATTCAAACTGAGATCAGCTTTAGTTTGAATTATCACTGCTTTAACAAACCACTGAGACATCTGTGGCCTAAAACAACACAAATTTCTTACCGACTGATTGGCTGTTGGAGGTCTTGTGTGGTCTCACTGGATTCCAGTCAGGGTCTTGGGAGGTCCGTGTTACTTCCTTGAGACTCTAGGGAGAATCTATTCCCTTGCCCTTTTCAGCTCCCAGAACTGCCGACATTCTTTGGCTCAGGGTCGCTTGCCGGATTTCCTTCTTTAGCCATGGTTCCACTTGACTTTTCTACTTCTACCTTCTTCTTGCAACTGCGAGCACACTTGAAAAACCCCAAATAATCTGTCTATTTTGCTACCAATTAATTAGCAATTTCCCTCAATTCCCCTCTGTAATCTTAATTCTTCTTTGCTATGCAATTTGACATCTCCATAGGTTTCAGTGATTACAATATGAAAATTTTGGAAAAGGTCATTGTTCAACCTTGCACACTTCCCCAACTGTATCCTTTAACTTCTACACATTGTGCTTCCTGCCCAAGATCTTGTGTGATAATTGTGAAACAAAATGACGCTGGTGGGTTTTCCAGACAGGATGTTACAAAATGCAATACTCTCTTCATGACTAAGTCATTTTCAGGTAGGTTTGGTCATTGTCAACATTCTTCCTCTGTTAGTAATCTTAGTTTACAGATCACTTTTGTCCTCCCAACAAGTATAAAAACTGGGAAGAGAGTAAAATATCCCAATTGTCATTCATCAGAGGTAGATTTTATGTAATTTTCAGCATTAATAAAGTGCTACTGCTAAGTAAAGAATCATTTTTTTCTCCTTCCACTTCTAGAATAGTCAAATAGATGTTTTCCTAACAGTTAGGTCTGATATAAATATAAGCTGTAGATATATGTGTATAAATAAAAACAGAAAAGTCTATATTACAGGAAGATGTACCCAAAGGGACTGTTAGTGTTTATATCACCTTGACTCTAGAGTAGAAATAAAAGATTTGTGAAAATATCATGTGGCATCAAACAAGAAGTTGTCTTAATAAAATAAAATGTCTTCTGAGCAGTTCTGCTATAATTTATGCACAGTATAAATGTAAGGAGATTGTTAGGCTTCAAAATAAAATTACTAGTTTCTCACACCAGAGAGACAATTGATATTTACTCACATAAGTTTGATGTATTTCACTAGAGAATGTTCTCAAACAGAATAATAAATATTGAGAAGCAGGAAGAAATTGTTCAAAAATATATGAAGTCTGAGATCCTTTGTTAATAATTAAATGTTTTACACAAAAGGTATATTATTATTAAAAATTAGCTGAGACATACATTACTGAATGAAAATACAGTCTTTTAAGATCTTAATACACAGTTTATTTATCACTATTATTCTCTAATAATATTTATTATGAAAAAAATTTTAATAGAGTGGCCTTTAGACTGTTATTAATATCCACTTGTATTACATTAAAATAAAAATTTTTAAAGAACCAAATTTTTAAATGAGATCTAACAATACTCAGCACTTAATCTCCAAAATCATTTATTTAGTTTAAATTCATAAATACCCTTTATATTTCTATCATACATACTCAATAATTTCTATCTATAAAAGAAACAATTATATATAAGAATCTGTTAAATGTATGCTGCCAGACACAATACAATAAACTTGAAAGAATGCTCACTGGTCTTATAAAAGCTGAGAAAGTGGATACACCTGCTTCACTTAGCTCACAATATGACCTAGGACCAGCAGAAAACCTTTTTTGTAATGTACAGAATTGGACATTAGCGTTTCCCAAACATTAACATGATAGACTCAGCAGAGGAGACTGTCCGAACCCAGACAGACTTGGAAGGCTATGGCAGGGCGATGACTTGAGCTCCTGAGTTCAGGGCTAGTGCAGGACAATGTAGCGAGACCCCATGTCTAAAAAGAAAAGAGGAAAGATGGAGAGAGGACGAACAAGCAAAGAGGGAGGAAGGAGTCAAAGAAAGGAAGGAGAGACCCAAACTGCCAGTCTCATGCCACAGAGATTTTAAATATTCACCGTCAGTGAGGTTCATGCTACCCTTTCAGAATCATGGAAATAAATTAGCAACTTAGTAACGAGGACTTAGTAATTTAGCAGTTATTAAAAGATATAAGAATCAAAAAGTATGCATTCTGGTCCTCACTTCCTTCCTCCTTCTGCTCGGAAACTTTTTTGGTCTTTTACAACCTAGGAAGAATGGTGGATGATGTGATCATTTAAGCCAATTAGTTATTTAAATTGATACTTAAATTACATGTAAAAACTATGTCCAACTTTAAAGAAGAAAAGAAAGAAAAAGACAATAGAGACGACAGAGATTTTGTTTGCCCTGATTTCTTAGCACATGCTTTGAGCTGTGATAGATGACATTTGATGTACACAAAAATATAAGAATCTCAAGAATACTACTATGGGGCCGGGCAGTTAGCTCAGTGGTTCCGTGCCTGTCTTGCAAGCGCAAGGACCCAGGTTCGATCCCTGGTAACCACATAACAATACTGGGTGTGGAGACTCACCCCAGCAGCAGCCAGTACCACATACCACAGTGCCAGGCGTGGTGGCTCACGCCTGTCATCCCAGCACTAGGGAGGCAGAGGCAGGAGGAATGCTGGGATGTGAGTTTGAGGCTGAGCTCAGGGCCAGCCTGAACTACAAAGTGAGACCCTGTCTCAAAAAAAAAAAAAAATACTACTATGAGAAGCTTCACTAATAGGTGACATATTAAAAACTCTGAAATATGTAAAGTTGATAGAAAGGAAACAGAAAGAACCAGATTGTAGAGTAATTAAATCAGTTTTCCTCCTTAAAAATAAACTGTATGGTGAGCAAGAGTTACTCTCTCAGCTCTGGCAGTTCCAAACTGAGAGTAAATCGTTGAATAGGTTGCACAAAGCTCTAAAGAAAGAATTTAAATAACACTGACACATACAATGGCGTGCACAGTCAGAACTCCCCACAAACTTCATCCTGCTTCCAACTGGTGTGGTCTCTAAGCAACTCTGGGAAGATGGCACCTGCAGGCCAGAGTCGCCATAGAGCCTCTAATGACATGCATGGCCCTCGGATACCGGCAGGTCTTACAATCTGTGTACTATTCTGTGTCACAGAGCAACAGCCTAAACTTTTAGAGTTTGTAGGGGTTAGTAAAACTTACAAGAAGCTTCCAATAAATGAATTAAATATGATAAAAGCTTGTTGTGTTTCTGTGGATGGCACCATTCCCTGCTTTTTATCCTTTATGGACAGGAAGAAAATAACAATGGTTTGAGCAAGACGAACTCACTTCTGCGATGCATCCCTGATGAGTTTACCCGTAAACGCTTTGTGGAATTCCCAAGATTGTCATAGCGGTGGCTCATCAGTGTCGACCTGTGGTTACTAAGTCATACCAGAAACAAAGTGACCTGCTGCAGAAGCAGGCCAAGGCAAAGGAAGACTGTGAACTTGGTTTTTAAATGACAAATAAATGAATATGTGTAGATACTGGAAAGAAAGAACTGTGTGCAGAAACTGGAGAGTTTCCTAGGTACTGAAAGAACACAAAACATTTTCTACCATTCCCACAAACCACTGAGGCATTCCTGAGTGTAAAAGAAAGAAACTTTATGTGAAAAACATGGTGCTCTTCAAAATTAGAATGCCCTCAACAAAAGGTAAAATATGTGCAGTGAAAGAAAAATGGGCTGAAATAGGGACACTTGTCCAAATCTTTAATGGAAGTCACAGCTGCGGAGCTACCTTAAACAGTGGCCCTAGAAGGCATTGGGAAGTGGAGTGAGGATTTTATGGTGTTGGGCATTGGGAGAGCACTGTGTCAAATTGGGATTGGCTGGCCCTGTTAGGGAGCTTGCTGATAGGCTGCCCTTTGGTGCACTCAGGAAAAGAGGCCATTTTGGATCTGGCACAGTGTAGGGGATCTTTTGTACGATGGTGACTCCAGTGCATAGGCGGCAAAAAGAAATGACTAGAAATTTAAGAAACAAAAGTTTATACAAATATTTTTCTAATTGTCTAAAATTGGTCAACAATTATCTCAGTATAAATGAACTTTCCCTTAAATAATGTGTCAGAAAACATTGGGTGAGAATAATTGGAAACAAGATAAAGATTTTTTTAATTGAAATCTTTATTGGTACATTACATATACATATCATGATTGCACTCCACAATGTCAAAGATTTTTACTTAAAGCATGAAGAAAATATGTTTATTTAATATTTATTTACTCAGAGTCCTGATAACGGAATCCTGAAAAATATTGTGAATGTTTTATGTGGTAGAAGTGACTGTAATTCGTTCATATAACCAGGAAAGGTCATAATAATAGTATATTACAATACAAACATTTAATGTTTAAGTGAGCATCCTCCTTTGAGATTCCCTCTAAACTTTCTCTTGCTTATTTCTTCAACCAGGCTCAGAGATGAGAGCAGAGAAATGGAACTGAGTTTCTCCACTCTGGTCTTCTCTCTGGTGCACACTGGGCCTCCCACTGCTAGCCCCAGGGGCGGATTCCCTCCCAGAAGGAGCCGCTTTCCCACCAGGGGGACTGTGCTGTTGTACCCACGACAGCTTTCACACCTTCGATATGACACTGACTGCCTGCTCTGGCAGTTTTCTGGCAGATTGCAGCACATTATCTCATTTTCACAACGCCAACATCGCATTAGTGCTTTCTGATGCGGAAGATGAAAGTGTCTTTGGGAGACAAGACTCAGATGTCTTCACTTCTCATTTGCTCCTCAGAGCACCAATTCACAGAAAGATTTTCCTTGTATCTGTTTCCTCTACCATCCCGGTCTACTAGGGCATTGGCTGATCTCTGTAGCAATTTGGATTCCAGTTTAGTTTCCAATCGTGATCCAGTCACCCAGCGTCTTTCAGTGTGGTCGAGCCATTCATTCATCTTCTTCACAGCCTCAATCCCATTTTCCTTGAGAAGGATCTCTGTGTACTGATATCGTTCTTCCTCATCACATCCTATCTTCTTCCTGTCCAAACTCCCTATAGCTCGAAGTTTCACATGAGACATTTTTTTCAAGCATAGTATTCCTTAACGTCAACGGTCAAAGATCTTCAGAAATAGCGTTTTCTTCATTTTAAAGGCTTTGGTGCAAAGGCTCCATGTGTCTGTGTGCTAAACACAGCCGAGGGCAAAACTGGAAAATACAGTACGTGATAGGCAAATAGACACAAAAATAAACTCTACTAACAGCTTGACAAGGGAAGATGATACTTGAACACAAAGACAAATTGATTGCTTCACATTTTAACGGGAGTATTAAAGAAACATTACTCCACAATGAAAGTATGGCAAGCAAACTGTGAAGTATTACCAAAAAAACAAAAGAGAGAGAGATAGAATGCTCAAAAATATCTTTCTAGTTACAACATAAAAGAATGCAATGTACTTACAATAATTTCCTGTCATCTTTTGTGTTTATAAACATGTCAATAAAAAACATAAAAGTACTTGTCAGTGACTTAGTTCTGGCAGGTATAGAAATAGAAGACTTTTTAAATTTATTGTAGGGGGTGAGAATTCAGCTCAGTGATACTGCACTCTCCTCACCAAGTGCAGGGTCCTGAGTTCGAATAAAAGTAAAAAATAAATTTATCATATCTTTTCTCTGATATGAAAAAAATGAAGATGTAAATGAGTTGTAGTATATATAGTTGACATTGTGAAATAGAAAATATTTAAAAGGAGAGAGGGTGTAGGAGTAAATAACCAGGGTGAAAAGAATGTGAGTAATAAAAAAAGAAAACAAAGGTTATATATATAGGGGTTGGGGGTTAGAGCATGGGTGGGGGAGGGGGGAAATGAGAATCAAGTCATATTCTCAATGTTTAATGCGATGATTATGTATATTTATAATGTACCAATAAATATTTTTTAAAATAAAATTTATAGTAGCAGCTTTATATAGAAATATCTGTTGTCATAAAGTAATGTAAAACATTAAAAATGAATCAAAACTGAGCCTTGTTCCCAACTGGAAAAGCTGTGTCATTGTGCTGGAATTAATATTTTCACATTATTTAAATAAATTAGATGATCTGTAAAATTCCAATTTCTTGCAAGCATAGAAATTAATAAGCTTATTTCCAGTTAGTAATACATTCATTTTATATTAGTTGAGCATTGCTAAGTTAAATTCACAAATGTATCCTCTTACAGATATATGACTAGCTACACATGTAGATGGCTAAACTAAGGGGAAAATCACATCTATAAGAAAAGGAATCAGTAAAAGGCATTATTTTTTTTAAATGTAATTTTAAAAGACCTTCAAAAGCTGCAAATCTTAGTGTAAAATTGGCCAGGAAGGTACCTTATACAGTAATAATTCAAAATCAGAAAGCAGTTAGATTGATAAATGAAAATGGAAGAAATCATTCAATAGAAAATACTCTTCCAATTGAATTTAGTATAGGCAGGCTGGAAAAATTACAAAGCTCATTTAACTGCAATACTGCAAGATCGGGCTGATAATGAGAGCAGAAATCAGGAATTCTAGCTGAGTTCTGAGCCCCAGAAAGGGGTTGCCCCCTAGGGACCCCAACTGTAATCCACACAGCACTGCAAAGCACACAGTGGACTGGGAATTTAGCTCAGTTACACTGCACCTGCCTGACGAGTGCTAGGTCCTGAGTTTGATCCCTGATATCTTGGGGAGAAAAAAAAAAAGCACACAGTTGCAATTTCAGACAATCTTACTTGCTGTATCTTACACTTTCCAAATTATCAGGTGTCCCTCTTTGTAATTAACACAGAGAAATAACTTAGGAACTTATTAACTTTTCTTCGAAATTATTGATTATTCATGGCTTCATTTTTACAACTCAAAAGTTTTGAAAATGCTTCTGTGATGATTTTTATTCAAAATGCCACCACTCTAGTAATAGTAATCATTCGATATACATAAAACAAAAATACTGTGTAGTTTTGGAGAAGTTATTTTTCTTCTCTGGCCATCCAGCCCACCAATAAATTTTTACCTGTGGTCCAGGGAGTTAGCTCAGTGGTTCCAGCACCTGTCTTGCAAGTGCAAGGACCCAGGTTTGATCCCCAGTAACCACATACTGTACTGGGCATGGAGACTCATGCCCAGCAGCAACCAGTACCACATACCACAGTGCCAGGCATGGTGGCTCACGCCTGTAATCCCAGCACTCGGGAGGCAGAGCCAGGAGGATTGCTGTGATGTGAGTTGGAGGCTGAGCTCAGGGCCATCCTGAATCACAAAGTGAGACCCTGTCTCAAAAAAAAAATAAAAAGAAAAAGGAAAAAGAAAAATAAATTTTTACCTAAAATATATTTGTGAGATACTATATTTAAATCACAAAGATATGCCAAGAGATCTAGAAGAAAGCATATTTACCTATAAAATATCTGCGTTGATGTATTATGCATCTGATGTTTCTTTTTTTTTAATTTTTAAATCTTTATTGGTACTTTACATATACACATCATGATTACACTTCATAATGGGTATTTGTACCAGTATAAGACACAACTTAATTCTCATTTTTTCCGATAGCCCTACCCACCCTACCGCCCCCCCATATACATAAAATTTGTTTCCTTACTTTTTTGTTACAATCTCAACATTTCCCCCCTTCTTCCTATTTTACATTTAGCATTTTCTATTTCACAACATATAACATACAATTCTAGGACTCATTTACATCTTTATTTTCTCATACCAGAGAAAAGATGTCATATGTACCTATCTGTGACCTATTCATTTCACTTATGAGAATATCCTCAAGGTATGTCCATTTAAGTAGAAATGATTCAAACTTATCATTTTTTATGGCAGAGTAGTACTCCATTCTGTAGAAGAACCACAGCTTTTTTATCCAGTCTCCAGTTGATGGACACTTGGGTTGTTTCCAAGATGTAGCAATCACAAATTGGGCTGATATAAACATGGGTGCACATCTGTCACTGTGATATGAGTCTTTTAATTCTTGTGTGAATATACCTAGCAGGGCAACAGCCGGGTCAAATGGGACCTCCAATCCTAGCTTTTTGAGGAATCTTCAAACTGATCTCCACAGGGGTTGTACGAGTCTACAGTCCCACCAACAGTGGAGAAGGTTTCCTTCTTCTCCGCAGCCTCGCCAACATTTGGTGTTGGCTGATTCTGAAATGGCAGCCATTCTATGATGTTTCATTTTTAATGAAGTTTTTGACAAGAATATTGATTAGAAAGACTATCACTTTATTGCTTGTCTTTTCATGTATTTATTAATTTTTGGAAAGTTAGAAAAGCCTTTAAAGTAATCAAACAAGATTTAATTGATAAATGTCCTTGAGTAATCTGAAAGTGACATTTTCAATACTTTTTTATTTGCATGCAAAAATAAGCCTTGATGTGACAAAAATTTTTTTAAAGTAAAGAAACTCTTTAAGAAGTTGTAGAGTCTTGTGTGAAATTCAAAATCTAATGGGCTAAATGATGAAAATGTATTAAGAAAGAAGTGTAGAATGTAAGAAGAAAGGCAAAATTAACTACACATGAATACTGCATTCTTGTTGATAAAGTTATCTTGGGAGTACAGGCTAATAATTTGGAAATTACAATGAACAGATTCTGTGATTGGAAAATAAGTGAAGTATAGAATTGAAACAGCAAATAGGTCAGAGTCCAAACACTAAGAGGCACTCAGTATTTGAAGGTAGAAAGAAAACTTTATTATGTCAAAGGGCTTGGGTGGGATCATTCCTCAAAGAAGCAGGGAATTTATCTTTTGTTTTTCCAGAATTTATATAGGATCTGCAAGCAGGAACTAAATACAGAAGCAGAGCGTGCAGTTGTTTGGTTAAATTTTATATCATTATTACTGACTGGTAAACAGCAAGTTCAAACACAGGGTAGGAAAACATTATTCCAGGGTAAGGTCAGCTAGATAAAGGAGACACGTGCTTGGAGTATGCATCCGTTCAGGGTGGGGTCTGTCAAGGAGGAACAGTTAAGGAAGACACATATTTGGAGGGGGCATCCATTCAGGGGAGGATTGGCCAAGAGGAAATTTGCTTGGGCTGAAAAAAAAAACTACCCACAGCCAACATTTTCCTGCACTGGTCTCTCACTTGTCTGTCAACCATTTTACTTTTCTGTCTCAGAATGTGAGTCAGACTTTGCACTGCCAGAATCAAAGCTTATGGAAAACCAGTGGTAACTGCTAAAACAAGGCTCTGTGGTAACAGATTGCACATTAGTATGACTACATCTGGATCAATATAGCTATAAGTAGATGCACATAAGTGCACAGAGAAATAAATATATATACACGTGTACACAGACTAAGAGACATATGGTTATTTCTTGCCTCTTTGACGAAAGAATCCAGAAGCAACATTCCATTAACGCTGAAGATACCTGCTATACAGATCTTTCCTTTAATGCCCCTCTGAGAAATGAAGATGGCATTTCTTATAGAAATGGCTAGTTCTAGGACCTGGAAGAATGGAATGTATGACACATGCCTTGAGCGCCCCATGGTAACAACAGGTAAGGAAATGTTCAGTAAATTATAGACCACGTCAGAAGAACACAGAAGCAAACTGCTAAAAATCTCACTCTTAGGACTAGAGAGACACTGAGCAACACATTAAAATAGTATTTGGTTAGAACTTAAAGAAAAAATAAATGCCTATTTCCTTAGATGAATCTTACTAGTTTCTCTTCTTACTTGCATCTTAAATTAATACATATTATTGCTCACAGTTAATGAATTGATATTGATATTGTTTTCCTGTTTCATTATACCATCCAGGATATCACATTTTATTTAGAGTTCATATTTATTTATTTATTTATTTATTTATCTTTTTTGGTACCAAAGATTGAACTTATGACCTTATGCTTGTAAGGAAGGTACCAGAACTACTGACCTAAATCTCCAACCACATTTCATTTAGCTTCCATGTCAGATTCATACAAATAATGATTAAAATTTTAAAATTAAAAATAACATGGAAAATTCTTAGAATAATTTTATTTAATATTTTTCCTCCAAAGAGTACAGAGTACACTGTAGAAAGGAGGAATTAGAGTAAGTTTTGGTGAAGAAATGTGGTATACACCATCCTAGTCTACTGCTCGTGCAAACATCTTCAGTGATGTCAGTAGATAATTTTGACTTTTGATCTGATATTAGGATGACATTTTTATCTCTAGTTTTCCTACCAAATTCTGTAACTCTGATCTTGAAAAATACATCAATAAATCCTAGTACAAGGATGTACTTGAAAATGTTTGCCTGAAGTCTGTCAAGTTCATCAAAACAAGGAAAATTTTAAGAAACTTTTGTGCCTAAAGGAAATGAACATGACATGATAGCTAAACAAAACATGATATGTGACTTGGATAATGAAGCAGAAAAAAATTAATAATATGTCAGTATCAATTCACTAACTATAACAAATATATCAATATAAGATATTACTATTAAGTGAAATTATGTAATATATAATGAACACTAAATTTGCAACTTTTCTGGAAATCTAAATCAATTGCAAGATAAAAATTTCACTTAAAATTAAATAGTCATTGCTCCAGCAACAAATATAACCTACTAGAGATCTTGGAAATTTAATAATGCAGCATTTATGCATTTATTACTTAATTCCTGACTATCAAGATTTTAAACCTAAATGAAGTTGGCCCAGATTGTGTGGAGATACTGTAAATGGAGGAAAGATGATGTACAGGGAAAGTATGCTACCTTAGTAAAACACATGAATCTATAAATTGTCCTGGATGGAATCTGGGGGAAAAATCATAGCAAGTAAAAACATTGAAAAATATATCTGAAATCATATAAAAAGTTACAAAGCTACCGAAATCCCTGACAGACCAGATAATGATAACTGAAAAATTCTAAAATCAATATGTTGCAAAATATACACTGTGTCCTGGATTTTTAAAAATGCTTTTGTACAATCTACTTATTTAGCATGCCAAATTAGAAAGTACAGGAGAATAATATTTCAAAAATTCAGGCTTTGGCATCACCTCTAATACATAGTTGATAATATGGAAAGAAAACCTGCCAAATAGTAGTTTATTTATAAAATTGAAATGCTGGTGGCTATTCTACATAAATTAAATACAATATGTAGTACTTTAAAGTTACTTTCTTTAAATTCAAATATACATTCCGTCCTTGATCTTCTGTCTTCTTCAAGTGATCAAAATAAAGGACCAGTACCAAAGTAGTACAAGATGAAAACATGCAGTCTTAACCATTGTTCTATAACTTTTAAAACTTTTTATTAAACTATTAAATTGATCTCATTGCCAGCTATAACTTTATCCAGTAATGGGAGAAGTGCATCTAGCATTTAATATAGTAAATAGTACAATAGTATATTAGTAATCGGCACTGTGTTTATCTTGTCCTCTAACATGTTACTCAGATTCTCTTCTGTCTTGGGATATTGTCAGGTCTTAGATCAATTCCAACATTTTACCCTTTGCTCTTTCCATTATATGAACTATCTCCTAGCATTTCTTGTAATATGAAATCTATTCCAGTGTACTTTCTCTGGGACTTTGTCTGCTTTGTCACATACAAGTTCATCCTTTATAATTATTTTTTCACCAAGTTCTTTTGGCAGGATATCAAGAAGCTCTTCAACAGCAGCAGTGTCTAAAATCCCAGGTGTAATGGGAAGAAAAGCTCACATATGTAGTGGGGTACAGAGGCTGAGGGAGAGCAGGGCAAGGGGAAAAAAGTGAGAATCAAGGTAAATCATGTACAGGTGCAGATTCTCAATGATGAGTATGAGCATAATGATAATTAAAATATACTAATTAATTCAGTTTTTCAAGATAAATAAATAAATAAACTTCCAGGTCTATCTTTTCTTCTATCTTTACACTGATCTTGATTTAAATTTCACTTCTAGTCTTCTTATTTTTTTGTTAGGTACACAATCATGATTTCTATTTATTAAAATTATTTATT
>PVIR01038859.1:0-14293 GCA_004026965.1 Petromus typicus | reverse complement strand
TAAGTTTTCATTTGATGGTACTTTTCCACATTGCATATAATACTCGCCCCACACATTGGCAGGGGCAGTGGCTTCAGGCCTTGTTCTAAATTTCTCTTAAATGGTGTCGTCTTGTCCACACACACTCCTGGCTGATGTTAGTTACAGTGAACTTTAATGCTTCTGTGTGTAATTTGACCTCTTTCCTCCCTCCTGCCAAACTTCTACAATCCTGGCTTGTCTTGATGTTGTTAGGCGGAAAAAGAAAAGATTGAATGACTTTTTTGAGGTCTGGCTTTGTAAAAACCTTGGAGACTTCTGAAGTTGAGATCCTGTCAGAACCCAGACATGACTTTCTTTTTAAACTGCTTGCCTACTTTATCAATCAAAGAACTCTTAAATGCTCTGTGAAGATACAATCTACTGAGTACATGAAATGGAGACACAGGTGGAAATCTCTGTTAAAAGACTACATTTAATTAAAGAGAAGATAAGAAAACTGGAACTCCAACATTATTTCCTTATTATATTTCCTTTCCATCTCCACCTTTTGTTAAATATGAAGTTTGATTATGTTTATATTTATATTAAAGTATAGTTAGCATTTTATTACATTTAATTTTATCTGCATTAGATACAAATAAGTGAGCTTTTTTTCTAGTCTTGAGCTTTGGGAATGTAGTTCAATAATAAAATTTTTCTCTTTTAAGCAAGCTTATGATACCTTTTACACACTTAAACTGATCCCTTAGTTAAAGCTGGAAGCCATTTCCTGAGATTTATATTTGCCAGTTGGTAAATTGGTGTACTTTACTTTAGGAAATAAGATACTTAAACTCATTTCTTCCTTCCTCTTTACAATTTCACGGTGACCCTCTCTACCAGTGATATGTGAGCAGTGCTGTGTGTTGAAATAAAACAAACCACACATTACAAACACAATTAATTTTTTTTTTTTTTCTGTTGGGACTAGAGATCCAACCAGGAATACTATTTCACTGAGTTACATCTTTAGCCATTTTTACTTTTTGTTTTAGGACAAACTCTTGCTATTTTCCTGGTTGTCCATCCTCTCGCCTCAGCCTCCCAGTGCGCTGGGATTAGAAGTATACATCTCCAAGCTAACAAAAATATCCTTTTAACATAAATTCTGTACCCACACACAAACATATGTGTACATACATCCTGACTTCATACATGTTCATAATTATATCATTATAATTCTTTCTACCAATTTAGACTTTTTCAGTTATATAGTTAATCAGTATTGACAGCCAGGGGACAAACAATACTTACACTTGTACGCTTGCTGATAGAGATGCTTTCTATTATTCAGCAAATGCCATGAGAAGATAAAAGAATAATATACTTTTATGCCCTGAATAAGATGTCAGCAATTTCCTAGACAAATATGTGCACTCATTTATTGACTATGTGGATAAATTCAGTTTTCTCATCAACTGAAACAACTCAAAGAGAAAAACTAGAACAAAGAGAAGATAGAGCTGAGCAGAGACATTAGCCTCCCTTTGTAACTCTTCTCCTGCCACCAGGTGTCTGTGGCCCTGGCGCTGCACGTGTGGAAAACCACCATTTGATGCCATCAATTTTTACCTCTCTCCTTTGTCTTTCTCCATTCCTTTGCTGTTCTTCCTTGTTGCAGTTTGATTCCACAAACTCTGTCCATTTAACGTTCACTTAAAGAGCTTGAGTAGTTCAATTAAAGAAGAATTTACAGTTCTGGAAACATTTAACTTATTTTCTGGACATGGAGGGTGAGAAGGAGCCACCATGTGGTCTGAGCAGCAGACAGCCGCCAGCGAGCTGTTCTGTTTGATTTGGAGCGTATTGACAGAAACGGGGAAGATGTTATTCAAAGGAATGACTACTCCCTGAGAGATTCCACTGAGGAGTAACTGTCTGCCTCCGGGCCGGATGGGCAGGGGAACACATCACAGCAGATTCCCAGGAGCTACGAAGGACTGGGAAAGAGCTTCGGGTCCTTTCTTTTCCCTCTGCCCTTTTATCTGACTCAATCCTGAAGAAGATCAAAAGGCCTTTTCCATGGGCAGAGGTTAAATCAATCATAACATAATCTCAACTGTTGTTTTATGTTCTCTGTGAGCCAGACACTGCATCAGCAGACTTGCAAACAGCACCAGGGGCAGCATTTGAAAGATAAGTAAAATAACTAAAAATAATATTCCAGATCAAAATAAGTGTGTTTTGCCATAATAATACGGTTTCTTGTGTGTAACAGTAAGAAGCCATCCCTTCCCTTCCTACTCTACTCTCTTTTCACTTTCTCTTTCAAACCTCAAATACTTTAGTGTTAGTGAATAACACAAGTGTTCTAAGAAAATAATCAAGAACACGTCAGCCTTTTCATAATGTCCATGTTATTTTTAAAATATTAACTGAGCATCTACTATGTGTGTGAGGGGTCCTGCCCAAGAAGGTAGAAGTCAGGACCTAGGTTACAAAAGTTGTGCCAACTCTGAAATTAGTCATAGAATTATATGATCAAATTCTGTGAGCTGACTAAAATTAACAATATAGGTGATAATAGGACAAGAGCCTCTTGGAATATCTAACTCCATTTTGAGAAAGAAGGAAAAATTTTAGGATAAACATTTAAAATTTTTCTGTGTATTAAGTTCTCTATCAAAATTTATGGCATCTGTTCTCACTGTTAGAAGCACGTAGATAATAGCTAAACATTCTTATGTCTGATACAGGAAAATATATAGAAGCTGAAATGATATTTATATGAACTTTTATGTTAAAAATCTCATTTCTTTTTTTATTTTGTATTTTCCAAACAGAATAAATTCAGTTTTATGGTCACTTTTTGGGAGACATACTTCCAAGTAATAGAATTATCAAGTTCAAATACTCAGCAAAGATATCTCAAACCCAAGTTTTATGTAATTATCTTGTTTGCATAACAAATATCTGTGAATTTGACTGAAATGGAATTGTTCTATATTTTTGTGATTTAAAAATGTAGCCATGAGCTAGTAGCTTAAGATTTTACTTTTGTGATCAATTTTGGTGGGAACGTATTAGCTTAATGCTATATATATAAGGAGTAAAGATGCTATTCTAAAGAAATGTAGAACTTAACATTTCTTTCTTTTATTTTTTTGGGGGGTTAGGAGGGTACCTGGAATCAAACTGGTGACCTAGCACTTGTGAGGCATGTGATGGAATCACTGAGCTAAATTTCTGGCCCTGAACTTAACGTATCTCAAGAAGTCCTAATATAAATGACCCAAAGCCAAAACGCACGTAAGACTACATTGGGTGAATAAAACCATTTAATGAAATGGAATTCAGATGGTACTGGTTGGCCAGTCTGTGAAATACAATATGAATTGTTACTTTTGAAATTTTGCACCATTGACAGTGTTGATAGAGAGAGGTCAGCAACTAGTTGAAATTTGGAGATGACTTTGCCAAAATTTGAAGTTATGAATCAATACGATGAGAGCCAACTGCAGCTATGCCAGAGAGAAGATAAAGCACACGTGCAGATAAGCCTCAGTGTCAGACCTTTTTGAATTCTCCTAGGATGAGACGTTGGCCATTTATTAAGAGAAACAGAAATCAACAACCAGTTGTTAAAAGTACAGCATCTGATTTCTGATACCATGTGATGTGGTGACTAAAACTATATTAGTTTTCCAATTTCCAGAAGTTTCTACATCTACAAAATAAGAACAGTTCGTGGTATGAAAAAAATGGTTACCCAAATATTCACTCAGATCCACAGATCTTCACAGGATAGAGTAGTCATTTTTGGTGTCTTGGTGTAAACTTGTCATATGGCACAAGCACATTTTCATTTGTTTCTTCCTCAAGCCCCTGCCAAAATTAGCCTGGATTACTAGGTCAGTTCTATTTATTAAGAGCAACTTATTGTGTACTGATTAAAAATGAAAAACACATGCAGTAAAATACAAAGTCAAAAAGGGTGAAAGGTGACTATTTTACATCTTCATATTCAGGCATAAATCGTAGGGTGGAAACTACCTTTATTGATACATCATTATTCTGTTCTCCAGATTATTATAACTAAGGCAGTTTTAAAAGAAAATAGAATACAGAAATATAAGAGAGATGTCCACATTCAAACATATCATTGGCAAATGCCACTGTGGCCACACTCTTGGCCAGCCTGCAGGCACAAGTGGCTGAGAGATGACCGGAACACCTCTCCTTGTGAGAGACGTTATGAGAGAACTTGTGTAAAGGCAGTGAGCGCTCAGTGCTTTCATTCAAATACTGCATTTCATTTTCTTTCCCTTCCTTGGTCTATTGTGACAGATTTTTAGAATCTATTTTGTTCATCATGTCTTTGATGGACTTTTTTCAAAAAAAATCTGTACAGTATAATTGAACAAAGGCCACATGAACCTTCTCTTTTAGATATAGCTCCAACTATTGTATTTCTGAAAACAGAAGTCATTTAATTTGTTGCCTAAATTGTAGCACATTCAAGATCTATAAAGTAAAAACTGCAGATACAAAGCAAAGTGCTCATGACTGTAGTCACAATGACTAATGATGAATACATTCATTTTATTCGGCTTTTGTATTTCCAAATGAAGGAACCAGTCTGAAAGTATCAAAGTAATATATATTTGTAGTCAAAAATCAAATGTAAAGTGTTAATAACATAGAAAAGAGAAGGGGTGTAAGGAAAGTAGGAATTCTGTCAACTTTATACTCACTTTTCTATACACTATAAAATAAAATATTTTTTAAAAGGCATTTGTAAATTTACCACATGGATATAATTATTGCTAACATATGACACTATGGGACTGAGGTCATTTTCCTATTAACGTAGTAGAAAATTAATATATTTCTATTATTTAGGCCCTGCTTTTTCCCCTAATGAATTCCTTCTTTCCAAGAAGCTGTTACAGTTTGATCTAATGTTGGAATGAGATTCAACATGTACACTTTTAGGAAATATATGTATATGTATAAATATATGTATATGTATACAAGAGAGAGTTTACAGATATAGATAGATGATAGATAGATAGATAACAATTTAGCAGTTTGCCATACTAATAAACACCTGGAAGCTAATGGCCCTCACTTTGAGCATCTCTTGTAATTATAGAGGCCAGTGATAACTTGTATTAATCTCATGTTGTCTTGATAAATTTAATAGTAAAGTATATATACAAGCTTTTGTTTTCCTGACATATACAGTGCGTATGCACTATTATATGTATTATATTTGTGATATACTTTTACATAACTTTATAATTTTGTATGCAGATGATTTTATACACATAAGACCTACTATGAAAATATTGACTCTTTAAAGAAATCCTGCCAATGTTTGTTTCTAGCTCCCTTTTACCTGCCTCTACTGCCCCTGCCCTTGCTCTGCCTTAGCAAGACATTTATTAAATGTCTCTTTCATAATCTCAGATTAACCTTTAGTTTTTCTATGGCTGAAGCAATGCTCCCTGAAATACCAAATGTTCTTTCTCTACACACCAGAGCAGGATGGTTGTGATTAGGGGCTCCGAGATGGACTTTTTAGGCTCAGATCCAGCATCAGCACTTTTGGATCCCGTCAGTCTTCAGTAGGGGATTAAATATCTGTGCTTTCTGTACTCAGAGACAAAGTAACTATGTAATAGTTCTCACCTCAAAAGTCATTCCAAAACTACAATGAACAACAACAGCGAAAAATTAAAAAAAAAAAAAAACCAAAAACACTATAATGAACCAGAGCTAGACAAAGTGCTGCATCCATATTCCCAGGAACTGAGGAGCTGAGACATAATAATCACAAGTTCAAACCCTGCCTGAGTAATTTACTGAGACCTTGTCTCAAAATAAAAAGGGCTGGGGATATATCACAAGGAGTAGAGCATCCCTAGATTCAACCCCTTGTACCCCCGAGAAATAAAGAAACAAACAAACCAAAATGAGCAAGTATGTGCCATGTGTTTATAATAGAGCTTAGCAAATAGTAAGAATCTCGTATGTATTAGCGCATCATTTTTAAGGCTAATCCAAGAATGTTGCTCTTAGAAATTGTACACTTACCAAGCTCTGCTTACTTGAAGAGGCCAGCACAAGAGCTTCTCCTGTACACATAAAGTAAAACTAGAAAATAATGTTAGCTGGAAAGTCTACTAGTGAAGTCTGTCTTTGTCTTTTTTGACACCTTTTTCTCGTTTCTCCCACAGACAGCACATTTAGTAAGAAGTAAGGTCAACAGAAAGCCTGAACTTGATCCTGGGCCTATTTACCCTCTGTCAGATCAGTTGTAGAAGTGAATTCCAGAACCAAGGGCATGGTCAGAGACTAAATTTTTTCTTTATTCATAATTCCAACCTACTGTTACTGACAAATAGTCCAAGCTTGTTTAACCAAATCTGCTGCAGACCTGGGGTAGAGGACAACAATACTCAGGTAATGAAGAGTTAACTCCCTGCCAGCAATCTTTGGAATATGGTCCTTCTCTCCCAACACACGTACTTTGTACTCAGCTTCCCACACCTGTACCCCCTTGGTTGTCTCCATTATCAGGGTTCCTCAGCCTTGTTTACTCAGTCTTGTTTTCTCCCTACCTTCTCATGTGTAACTTTGGAAGAATTTAATATGACTTACAAAGCTGAGGGTGAGGATTGGGAGACCTCCAGGCATAGAAGAGCACCCCCAAGGCTGTGAGGGTCCAAGCCTAACAACCCTGAGGCCAGAGGGCCCTGAGAGGGAGCTCAGTGACCTGTAGGTGGAGCAGAGGAGAGAGCTGACACCAGCTCTGGGCACCAGAGGGGTGCTGAGGGAATGTGCCAGACTCCCTTGGCTCCTGCCCTCCACATCCTTCCTGTCCTCCCCTCAGCTGACCCAGCCAGAAGCCACAGGACAAGAAGTCACTCTGTGCTGTTTGCTCCCTTAGTTTCCGAGGTGTGGAGCAGGGTGGAGCAGGGCCCTTTCAGGGCTGTATCTGCTGCTATTCCAGCATTTTTATAATCCCAAAAGAAGTGAGCCTTCCTGTTTTAAAAATAATCATGAAGGGTGTTCTGTGTCGATGTGAAACTCAGGGAAACAGACTCCCAATCAAATACCAGAATATCTGTTTCAGATTCACGATATCAAACTATTGAACTGAATGACTTTTATAGTTTTACATAGTGCTAAGTTATTTCACAATTTACTTAGGCTATTTTTACTTTTTATTAAACTTTTCATCTAGGATAAAAATCCATTCTTGAGATTTACAATATTATATAAATCTAATGTGTGTACACATGATTATTGTTTTACTAAAGTATTCTATCTGATGAATAAATTTATGCGTTCCAAAGAAACTGCTATATTTAAAATGTTTAACAATATATATTTTTAATCATGAGTCACCCACAAGGAACACTGAGTGAAAAGATACCCAGAAAAGTAAGACATTGCAAGATTTGAGTTTTAATCTTAACCAGTGAACACCTTGATAAGTAAGGTCCACTTGTGAACCCGAGGCCCCCACCTGAATGAAGAGGAAGGCAAGATGGCTGTGGAGGTCGATTCCATCTCCCAGGTTACACTGCTCTGTGAGAAGGGGTTTGTCTCCGCCATAAGACAGAGCTGGAGCTAAAGGAACTGTGTTAGAAGCATTTATCATTAGGAAAAAAGCAACTGGCAATAAAAGCCATCTTCAAATCTACATCAATGCTTAAAAATTCATTATGTGTTCAGGACATCCTCATAAATGAAAATCAGCCCACCCAAATTTAATGACCCAATTCAAAAATGGGCATCTGAAATGAACAGATATTTTTCAGAGGAAGAAGTAAGAGCAGCTAAGAAGCATAGGAAGAAATGCTCAACACCATTAGTCATTCGAGAGATGCAGATGAAAACAACATTGAGATTTCATCTCACTCCACATAGAATGGCTGCCATTTCAGATTCAGCCAACGGCAAATGTTGGCGAGGCTGTGGAGAAGAAGGAACCCTTCTCCACTGTTGGTGGGACTGTAGACTCATACAACCCCTGTGGAGATCAGTTTGGAAATTCCTCAAAAAGCTAGGATTGGAGGTCCCATTTGACCCAGCCATTGCCCTGCTAGGTATATATACACAAGAATTAAAAGACTCATATCACAGTGACATATGTCTGCCCATGTTTATAGCAGCCCAATTTGTGATTGCTACATCTTGGAAACAACCCAAGTGTCCATTAACTGGAGACTGGATAAAAAAGCTGTGGTTCTTCTACAGAATGGAGTATTACTCTGCCATAAAAATGATAAGTTTGAATCATTTCTTAATTACTTAAATGGACATACCTTGAGGATATCCTCATAAGTGAAATAAATAGGGCACAGATAGGTACATATCACATCTTTTCTCTAGTATGAGAAAATAAAGATGTAAATGAGTCCTAGAATTGTATGTTATATATTGTGAAATAGAAAATGCTCAATGTAAAATAGGGTGAAGGGGGAAAATGTTGAGATTGTAACAAAAAAGTAAGGAAACAAATTTTATGTATATGGAGGCTGTAGGGTGGGTAGGGCTATGGGAAAAAATGAGAATTAAATTGTGTCTTATACTGGTACAAATCCCCATTATGGAGTGCAATCATGATGTGTATATGTAATGTACCAATAAAGATTATATATATATATATATATATATTTATATATATATATATATATATGAAATAAAATAAAATAAATGAAATAAACACATCACAGATATATAAATATAGTACTTTTCTCTGGTATGAGAAAATAAAGATGTAAATGAGTTCTAGTATATTTAGTAGATATTGTGAAATAGAAAATATTTAAAGGGAAATAGGGTTTAAGGGTAAATAACAAGGGGAAACATAATGTGATGTTAATAAGAAAGGAAAAGCTTATGTATATAGGGGGTGGGGGTTGTGGGGTGGATATGGAATGGGAAAAAATGAGAATCAAGTTGTGTCATATCATATACTGGTAAATTCTCAAGGCTGAAAGTGACTATGATGTCTGTATATAATGTACCAATAAAGATTTGAACTTTTAAAAACTTCATTATATCAAAGACGCACCTTTCACACCCATTTCTTTTCCCCTGTCTTCCCTGCTCCCTTTGCACTGCTATTCAGAACGAGTCTGCAGGAGGGAAAATCCATCACTAGAGAAATCTTAATGTGCCCAGAAGTCCTTCAGAGCTAAGAAGCAAAGATGGGAATCATTGCACTTGTGGTTGTGTTTTCTCCTCAGAATCAACTGTGTTCATCCCCCAGTCTGAGTACTCCACTGAGGAAGACGTGGGAGAACTGTTCATCCCCATCAGAAGGAGTGGAGATGTCAGCCGGGAGCTCATGGTCATCTGTTCTACACAGCAAGGTACCTTCATTTGTACAAAAAATACCACTGAAAAGCATCCAGAAGGTATAAATAAGTCCCTGAACATGTTAGTCTGTGGTATTTTGCAGTGAGAAGTGTGCTTTACCCTGAGGTTTTTCGTGAGTGACAAAAAAGCATTTATTCAGAAGTTTGCTGCGGTGTTGTACCTTTGAAGGCTCCTGGAAGGACTAAGTGACTACACGCTGCAAACACTTCTGCCCATCTCTGACTCTGCTGGTCAGTCACCTGTACAGTGCTCAAGGCTTTTTAGATTGCAAGACAAGGAAGCCCTTGTCACAGGGCTTGTTGTATGTTTGTTTGTTTGTTTTTTAAAGGCAAAGTAATGTACGTCCAAGGAAAAGAAACCAATCAAAACTAAATGTGAAATGCATTTGAACCAATTTCAAATTGTTTTGCTCATGGGTAAGCCCCTTATGCAGGGTGATTTTTGTAATACAAAGTTAAAATTCATGCTACATATTCATTAATATACTAAATACTATTTTTAAGAAACCAGTACCTTTTCCAAACATATGAAAGACAAAATCTCATGTGCTATTGATTTAAATCTCCAAATTTGATTTAAATTTACATATCTCTGTAAATTTACAAGTACATATATATATTTGAAAGGCTGTATAGAATTAGACTAAAAACAACTTTCGATATCAGCAGTGGGCTGTGCATTTAGTGGCTCAGTTAATGCAAAGCTCAGTTATCAAGTGTGTCAAACCCAACAGAACAGTGAAGACTATGAACGAGGCAAGCGTGTGCAGTGCTAGGTGCTCGGCCTGCACATCACAAGCCCTGGAATAGTAGGAGCTTGTATTTTTGTGGCACTCTGTTGACCAGGAAAGAGAGGAACAAACACTGGGAATTTGATTTTCATCACCAATCCTCAATTTAACAGTATGTAGCTGCAGTTGTAACTCCAGCTGTTTATATACACAGAGGACCCGGTGAATGCTGCATATGAAATATGATTGTCACGTGCTGTGCATGAAACCCCTGTGGATTCTCTCTGCTCCAGGAACAGCTACAGGAACGGTGCCGACTTCAGTGCTGTCTTACTCCGATTACATATCCAGGCCTGAGGACCACACCAGCATTGTCCGCTTTGACAAAGACGAGCGGGAGAAAATGTGCAGAATAGTCGTGATCGATGACTCCTTGTACGAAGAGGAGGAAATGTTCCATGTCCTTCTGAGCATGCCCATGGGTGGGAGGCTGGGCTCGGAGTTCCCAGGTGCTCAGGTGACCATCCTCCCCGACAAAGATGATGGTAAGTACAAAGGTGCTGGCAATTCTTTCTCTTACCAGGAAGAGGAACATCAATGATAATTTTCTAAATAGAAAAAGACAAATGTGAAAGAATTGTACACATTTATATTTCTTTTGATTTGATAGTGTGATCAAAATTCCAAGTATAATTGCTGTCATAATTTCCATTTCTTTTCCTTTTTTTGTTTTTGAGACAGGATCTCTCTTTTTGTAGTTCAGGCTGGCCTCAAACTCACTATGTAGCCCAGGCCCGCCTTGAACTCATAGCAATCCTCCTGTTTCTGCCTCCTGTGTGCTGGGCTTATAGGCATGACCCACCACATCTGGCACTGTGGTATGTGGTTACCAGGAATCAAACTTGGGACCTTACACTTTCCAGACAGACACCAGAACCACTGAGCTAAATGCCCTGCCCACAATTTCTATTTCTTGATTTATTATTTTAAAGGGCAGAAGTCATAGCTCTATGTGTTTTCTTTTCCCTGTAGTTTCTTTCACATTTCCACTTGCCATTAGGTGATTACATTTTTCAAATTTCATCATGAAGCATTGAAAGAATTTAATAAACCTAATTTATTTCCATCTTATTTGTTTGCTTTGCTTTTACAAGCTTATGTTTTGGAACATTAATCTCAATGTTTGAGCCTGTTTTTCAAAGAAACCCATCAGGCAAGTCTTCTAAATGAAAAACTGGAAAGGTAATAAAAATTTGGGAAATGAAGTGCAGCAGGCTGTCCCTTGACCCCAGAGATGAAGAGAGGGTGGATATATAAGAGCACAGTTCCCTGGGGAAGAGTCACAAGTCACACGTTCTATAAAGGGCAAGGCAAAAATGGCCTTAATCTTCCCAGCTGAAGAAGCTGATTAGACTTTCTTTTGAGAGAAGAAAATAAACCTCGTATATAATCTTGTGGTGAAAGTAAAGAGCAACAAATGAGAGCTCGGACATGAATGCTGACCTGGTTTTCTTTTCCCCTGGACATTTTCCTGGTGATAGATGAAAAAGGAAGGCAGAGGGCCGGGGATTTAGCTCAGTGGTTCCGGCGCCTCTCCGCAAGCACAAGGACCCAGGTTCGATCCCTGGTAACCACATACCATACTGGGTGTGGAGACTCATGCCCATCAGCAACCAGTACCACATACCATAGTGCCGGGCGTGGTGGCTCACTCCTGTAATCCCAGCACTCGGGAGGCAGAGGCAGGAGGATTGCTGTGATCTGAGTTGGAGGTTGAGCTCAGGGCCAGCCTGAACCACAAAGTGAGACCCTGTCTCAAAAAACCTAAAAAGAAAAAAAGAAAAAGGAAGGCAGAGTCTTTCCAGGGGGAGGGAAAGTGGAGGCTAACGGAAGACTTTGCTCTCAAATAATCTTAAAACTCGGGACATGGAGAAGACCAAGAAAGACCTTTGATAGTGAAGGGAGGAAGAAGACAGTGGTCAGGTGTTTGGTGAGCTTATTCCCAGTGCGGTACCTTCTTGTGCTTCCTTCCGCGAGGACCTTGTGACAGATCCTATAATGCTACTGGTCACTCAGAGTTTTAAAACACCGAGGTTAAAATTTGAAATGATTTTTGTGAAGTGAAGGTGGAAAAACCTTAATTCTACCTTAACCTTAGAAAATAACGTACATGCACAAGCTACTCTAGTAATTTAAATGTTTTCTTTGTGTAGTAGTTTAACAAAAAGTTCTACTCTGTATTTCTATGAAGTGCAGGACTTTTATTTTAAACTGAGTCAACCTTAGACAGAGAGCCAGTGTTTTGAATGTGAAGCAGGACAGATGTAAGAGTTCATGCTGCAGGCATGCTGTGTAAGTATCTGTCCACTGATCTATCTGCATTGCTCCATGTACAAGAAAGGGGTTTTAATTTCAAAGTAGAAACTTTAATTAATATTTTCTTTAGTTCAGTTTTTTCTGTTGGCAAAACTCTGTTCTGTACAGATTGTTTTTGGATACACATGGGGAAATGAAGGTACAGAAAGAAATTACTTCATATATATCATATATATATATATATCACTAAATCTTTGTAAGAGTGAAGCGTGATCTCTTTATTCTTACTCACAAGTGACAACACTAAGATTAGGCAGGCTGAGTGAATGAGCTGCGTACACAGTGCTACTACCAAACAGCAAAGCAGCATGAGAGCCCTATAGGTGATCTGTCCACGTTGTCATTCTGTCCTTCTCGTATTTCCCTAGTGGTGCTGAGGAGGAGGAGTCATCAGTGGTGCTGCATAGTATTTGAACAGTATTTTCTCATCAGTGTTTATCTGAGTTACATAATGCCCTGCTGGAGACGGGGTAAGCAGCATTATGAACAAGTAGCCACAGCTCAAGTTTTTCACCACACAACACGGGGCTGAGGAATTTTGGTGCCTCACAAGGGCAACATTGGCCCAGTGGTTCTGTCGGGAATGCTGCCCACAGTCATCACCTCTTCTGTCCCTTTATTCACCCAGCCCGTCCTCCACAGACCAAGAGTCCTCTGCACACTTCTCTTTTCTGCAAATAGTCTTTTTCTTCTGGTTTTAGCACCATGAAACTAACCCAGGTAGACCTTTGCCCTTTCAGATGCAGAGCGTAAGCTACTCCTCACAGGGCCCTCGGCTTCACCATCACCCCTTTAATCTTTCCTACACTCACTCCACTCCCAACTGTCCCATCACCAGGATGGACACACCGTACTTCAACAGTGTGCAGCTGACCATGCACAAGGAAAAACAGTGTTGCTTAATCTCTTCCGGTAGTATAATTGTTAAGAAACCTGTAAGATAGTTCCTTAATGAAGAGAAATATTTATTAATCATTTAACAAATATTGCTGTTATTTTCATAAAAATGCGGGACAAGGGAGGGAGTGAAAATGGGAGGGAAATTCAGCTAGGAGACTTTGTCAGCCTCCCAGAAGGAACTGTTCTTTGGCCCCTAACACAGCAGGTAGCACAGTTTGGCCCTGCAGCCTCGTCTTCTCCACCTGCAGTTAAACTTGGAGTTGCCCAGCTCATCACAGAGTTAGTAGAAAGGATACTTTGAGCAGCTTGTCTGCATCTCCTTGTCTGCAGCTGCCCCTGCTTAGAATCCTTTCAGCTGGAGTAGTTCAGAAACTATCCCACTGGTTAAATGAGGATTTACAACTTTTTCTTTTGGTAATTTCCTTTCCACTCGTTTTCTATTTTATTAGTTTCTACCCTTTATTTAGATCTGTCTTCCAGTTGGCTATTCATATATTTATTCATATAGTTTTATCTATTTTGCTATTTAATTCACCCCCTAAGATTTTTATTTCAATATTTTCATTTGCAGAAGTTGTTTTCTATATCCCTTTGCATTTGTAGCACATCTTCTTTACCTATATATGTATATATGTAGGTTTTCTTTTACATGTTTTGTAATGTTAAACATTTTTATTTAATCATAAATATTCTATAACTTTGTTATTCATAAAATTTTAAGTTACTCAAATCTCCTTATGTGGCTTCTGCTGCCTTTTACTCATGGTATATTATTTTCTGTGTATAATAACTTGGGATTATGAGTTAATTTTTAATGGACCTTAATATGCAGAAAACTTGTACAACCTACAGTGAGAAATGAAACTCTCAGAGCACTTTTGCTTTTATACATGCCAGGACCAATTTCTTTGTTAATGCTTTTTTTTT
>PVIR01038858.1:0-14283 GCA_004026965.1 Petromus typicus | reverse complement strand
GCAAGGACCCGGGTTCGATCCCTGGAAACCACATAACATACTGGGCGTAGAGACTCACGCCCAGCAGCAACCAGTACCACATACCACAGTGCCTGGCGTGGTGGCTCACGCCTGTAATCTCAGCACTTGGGAGGCAGAGGCAGGAGGATTGCTGTGATGTGAGTTTGAGGCTGAGCTCAGGGCCAGCCTGATCCACAAAGCGAGACCCTGTCTCAAAATACCTACAAAAGAAAGAAAGAAAGAAATGGAAGATGCAATGGAAAAACTGGAGCAGTTAGGAGTTTATTACAGTTGTCCATAGATGAGTTCATGGTGCCTGAATTCAGAAGATGACAGTGAGAATAGAAAAAAAGGAAAGATTGACACATGTTCATTGAAAGAAACATCAATGAAATGTTTATATATGTATAGGATTTAAATATATGATGGATATATATTGGGTTGGATATATAATGGATTTATATCACACACACACTCACATATTTAATGAGGGAGTGAGGAATTGAGAAAGGGAGTAAATATAGGGCATAAAAGAAAAAAATATTACTTGTTCCTTTATATCCCAGAAGATACTAAGCATTGGTAGGAAAGCTATAGATTTTTAAAAAATTAGGTAGAGGGAGATATGTTCAATTTAAGACATACTGCATTTGAAGTGATAAAGTGGCCTAAATAAATAAATAACTGGTTGGATATATAGTTCCGAAGCATAGTCAGTGTTGTGCCAGAGATGCTGATTAAAGGTCGGTCAGCCTTGCGTATCTGTGGGTTTTGCATTGCATTCAGCAACTAAATAGAAAATATGTGAAAAAAAAATTGCATCTCTACATACATAGGCTGTTTTCCTTGTTATTCCCTGAACAATATAGTATGACAATATTTGCATAGCATTTACATTATATTAGATAGAATAAATAATCTGGAGGAGTGTTAGTGTATATGGGAAAATATGAGGAAATTATATGCAAATAGTAAGAAGCCATTTTTAGAAGGGACCTGCATATCTACAGGTTTTAGTGTCTGTGGAAAGCCCTAGACCTGTTTCTTATAAATGCTAAGGGATGGCTGTGTATATAGATTATTTTGTTTGTTTTGTTTTTGCAGTACTGAGGATTGAACTCATGACCTTGTGCTTGTAAGGCAGGTGGTAGTGCCACTGAATAAAGTCTGCAATCTAGTATACAGTTATTCTTAAAGGCATATTCTGAAAAAGTCTGTAAGGTGAAAATTGGGTAATCAGTAAATTAGCTGCAAAAAACAAGAAATGATTTAATAGATAGACTGGTTTTAATGAGTTTACTTAGCAATATATTTTAAAACCGCTTTTAATACAGTTGGTAACCTATTTGTTTAAAAATATTTGTGAGAGTTAGTATATTCTGACCTTTTTTTTCTGATTTCTACAGCCAGAATATTCTGACTTATTGCAATCTTTTTATAGTTTGCTGTTCTAAGAAGACAGCAGCGTATGATAAAAAATCGAGAGTCTGCTTGTCAGTCACGCAAGAAGAAGAAAGAATATATGCTAGGCCTGGAGGCCAGGTTAAAGGCCGCTCTCTCAGAGAACGAGCAGCTAAAGAAAGAGAATGGATCGTTGAAACGGCAGCTAGATGAAGTTGTATCTGAGGTGAGTATTAGTGATGGAGCCAGGTGAGAGAGGTTAGAGATTTTTTTCTGATTAAATAAATTGATAAATTTCTACTTCTTACATTGCATAAAATAACAGTGTTAGACAAATGAGGGTACCGTAAGTCCAAAAACATTTGTAGTAATGATAAAAGAATTTGGAAGGACCTTTTGAAGTATACCTCCCAATCTCCATACAAAAAAGATTGTTTTTCTTGGGTTTCTCCTAACTACCTTAGCATCTCCTCTCTTCTGAGTAAGTGAATCACGTTAAGGCTCCTGAATAATTCTCAAGTCTTCCCTTTTATGAAAGAGAATGATGCAGAAGAAAAATGTGTTTTTATCTTCCCTTGCTCCACCTGTTCACTGTTTTTGGATTTTTGTTTTTGTTTTTTTCATTCTGTTACCAATACTGATCCTGAGAAGATTCATCTCAGTTCTGTTCATGAACTCTTCTGCTCTCGGTGTTTCCACTGCGGCGCAGTACTGAACCAAATTGATGCCAGTTAAATGGGATATCTTGGGTTGTGTGGTCTTACTCTTCAGCATGGAAAGAGTGACTTCAAACACAGTGAAAAACTGAAAAACTCGAACACACTTGAATATCGTATAGTTTTTCTTAGATGAGAGACCTTAGAGTAAAGTAAAAGATAGTAGGATGTAGGGAAGTCCTTCTCTGATAGGAAGGGGATCAAGAGATGAAGGGAAGAGGAAGGAAGGGGAGATGAGGGGATAAAAAAGAATTAAGGTGTGTTATGTACAAGTACCAGCTCCCCATGAGATGCATAAACATTATATACTGCAAATAGATACTAATAAAAAAATAATGTGAATTGAATGAATAGTGAAACAAACAGTAAAGGAGTGATCAAAATATGTGGTAAATGTTTACATTTAAAACATTTATTCCAGTTATAAATAAAGACCCAGTGGAGTTAATTCCCCTCAGAATACTTCCCTTCACTCCCATCATGGATTTCTCATCATTCTTGCCACTTTCTGCAGCAGTTCTGGAAGGCCTGTTTCATTGGCTTTATAAAGTGTGATAAAAAAAAAGTACGGTGAATGCTGCTTCTGAGTATCATCCGACAGAAAGGTCAGCTTATGAAATGCATCATGGGGTGTCCTCATTTTCATCGTGCATTGGGTCTGATACTGTATGACTTCTGGGTCTTCCCCAAAGTCAGATGACTATAAAAAGTCAACATATTAATTGACTCAGGACATTGAGGTAGCTGCAGTAGTAAAATGAAAGGCAGTCATGAAAGAGGACTTTCAGATCTAATAGAGAAAGTGACAAGAATGATGGGCTAAGTGTGTTGAAAATGAGCAGGAGTATTTTGAGGGAGGTTAATGGCAATGTGTCCTTTACTGTGAATTTCTTAAACACTTGGTGTATTTTTCAACTATACCTTGTATCTCAAAATTCTTTAGAGATCCATAAAAATGTAGAATTGTTAAGTTGTCTGCTGTATATTTTTTCTTCTATTTTTTAAAGTCTTTTGAAAAGTACCACTTTATCACCTTTGAGTTTTGTTTCTGTTTTAAAGAAAAGATATTTATGTACCTGATAAGAGAATTCTTATCCTAGATGTTGCTTTTTGTGAGATTGATGTGTAGTTTAATCACATTTCATATGATCATTTCCTTTAGAATCAGAGGCTTAAAGTCCCCAGTCCGAAGCGGAGAGCTATCTGCGTGATGGTAGTCTTGGCGTTTATAGTACTGAACTATGGACCTATGAGGTAAGTGTGTAACTGCTTGTTCTGCTGGGTGGTGTTCAACATTTAATACTTGTTACTATTCTTTAGCTCTGGTTATAAGGTAGGGGAAAACTGGTTAGTTTTGAACAGCATCAGCATCCTAGATATGTAAAGAATAAGTGGAGGGCCCTGAGCTCAACCTCAAACTCACATCACAATCCTCCTGCCTCTGCCTCCCGAGTGCTGGGATTACAGGCGTGAGCCACCACGCCCGGCACTGTGGTATGTGGTACTGGTTGCTGCTGGGCGTGAGTCTCCACACCCAGCATTGTTATATGGTTACTGGGGATTGAACCTGGGTCCTTGTGCTTGCAAGACAGGCGCCGGAACCACTGAGCTAACTCCCCGGCACCCCCTCCTTCACATACTTTCTAATGCTGGTTATTGTGACATTTTAAAAAAGATTCACCTGTCTTCTGGATCAAAGGTTTATCTTTACTCCTTCCACACTTCCTTCCTTGCTCTTCCAAAAATAGACTAAGCATATTCTCACTGCCTGACATGCTCTTTCTTTCCCGAGGGGATCTCTGGTCCTGTGTTGATTCAGATCCGGTCCTCCCACTTCCCCCACACTCCTGGACTCCCTTCTCTAAATGACCTCCCCTGTTCGGCCATCACACTCCCCCATCCTTCCTTCCTTTCATTTTCTACATTAGCAGCTTTCACCATCTAAGTAAGTTACATCCTGTAAGGATTTTTATCCCTTTTGTTGTCCAGTGCAGTAGAAAACACCTCGTACATAGTAGTCACTCAAGAATTTGTTCTGTGAATGATTGAGTGCTCCTCCACGTTGATGGGTAATTTTTAAAAACATCTTTAGCTAGTTATATTTCCCTTTGAAATATGACTTGTAGTCTTGCTTAACAAATCTTTTCTTTTTGTTGGAGTTCTACAGAGCTACTTCTACTGTACATTAAATATGCATCAAATATTTATGTACAACCTGCTTGTCATACTCTGGGTATGTTTACTAATTCCTACTTTTGTATTTTCATATACACCATTCCTAAACCAAAAGAACTTCTTCCTTCTTTCAATTGGTTCTTAGGTTTACTTAGGATTTTAAGAATTGCCCTGTTAACATTCTTGATATTATATTCATCCAAGTACTTTCCATCAGTCATGCAACTTATTATGGATGTTTTCTTCTATTTGCTGAAGTCATATTTGTGCTTTTTTTTTTTTATGCACACTTCATCCATGCTGTAAGGTCTCAGGTCATGTTGTCTAATTCTCAGATTTTCTCCTTGGAGATAATGAGGTGTTCATCCCAGGACACATATGCCTCAATGCTTGTTCATTCACTATTGCTGGAAGCTGTATGCTTTTTTCCCCCATGATACTGGTGATTGAACTCCATATTTTGAACATACTGCGTAAAGGCTTTGCCACTGAGCTCTGCCCTTAGCCCTTATGCATGCTGTTAGTCCCTCGTTTCTTATCTGAGGCTGTGTGAGGAGCATGTTTCTTAATTCAGTTAGACAGAGTACATATTTGTGAGTACTTATTGTTTGCAGGCACTAAGCAAGGAATGAGGGTCAAACGTATAAAAGTACAGTCTACTGAAAGAAGCAGGTAATAAAAACTGTAGTATGAGGAAGAACTGTGAAGATGGCAGAAAGATATGGGTATTAGAAAAAGGAAAAATTGTTATCATTCTGTAACATGTTTTACCCAAAATGTAATGCTTTTCCACACCAAGCAATTTTTCACTTTTCTGGACATCAGTTTGTTGTCCTAAAATGTGACTCACTCTGACACTCGTTGGAGTGGCACAGACTCCTACAAGTTACAGACTTTGTACCACAGACTGCCCCTTACATGAATCACCAGTCACACATCCCAGTTTGTCATCTGCGCTTGTAATCTATAACTTGGCTATAAGTTGGGATCCCCAATCCCCTCACCCTAATGTGCAATAATTATCTTGAATGGCTCATAAAATTTAGGAAAACATTTTGCTTACTATTATTGGTTTATTGTAAAAGATACATAAAGGCACACTTGTAAAGCCAAGTGGAAGAGATACTAAGGACAATGTACAGAGGGATGCAGGAAGCTTCCATGTCCTCTCCACATGTACAGCTCACCCAGTACTTCCTTGTATTTGCCAGCCTAGAAGTGGAAAATCCCATTATTTAGTTTTTATAGAGAGCTCATTATGTCCCTGGGAGAGATTAAACTGTTGGCCCTGGGTGATTGAACTCCGTCTCCCTCTTCCTCTCTGGAATTTGAGGGATGAGATAGAAAACTTGAACTTATTTGAATAATAACAATCCGTCTCTGTCTTCCCAGAGTTATCTCATTAGCATAAACTCAAGTATGGTTGGAAGGATGTTATAAATGACAAAAAATGCTCCTCTCATCTGTCACTCAGGAACTCCTAAGGGTTTGTACTGGGAATTTAGGACAACAAACAGATATATGTTTCTTAGTATATTACAGTGTCACAGGCATATTCTTTTTTTTTTTTTTTTTTAAACAGGATTTGTGCTTTTTTCAAGCTCCTGGGCTCATGTGATCTTCCTACTGCAGCCCTCAGAGTAACTTGAGTTAACATAGCAGTAACCAGTAACCTGATAGTGGCAGTCCTGGGAGGCTTTATGCCATGAGACAGACAGGGCCCCTTATAGGGGTGAGAGGTAGAAAGATTCTTGGACTTTAATGTATGATCTGTTTTCTACTAAAGGTAAAGATCTATCTCCCTGTCCTCCCTTCCCAATGATGTATGGAATGTGCCTGTTCATTACTCCCCTACTCGTATTTCAAGATCTGTGGTGGTTTGTGTTTAGATGTCCTCCAAACTTCATGCAGATGAGGTGGGACTTTTCTTTTTGCATAGTTGAATCTGGAATGTGTGATGCTGGGATTAAGGTGTGTTATGACTGAGCCACTCACTACACGTGAGTGAGAGGTTTAGTGTCACTCTAATTCCAGTAATCTGGATGGGATAAAAGAGGCAGGAGGATGAGAACTCTGTCTCCTGTGTCACAGTTACAGTGATGTGGGCCTCTTGAGCAGTCTCCCTAGTTACTTTTCCTACCTTGTTCATGCTGTTGTCTCTCCTCTGTGAGGCCACCCCTGTTTTGGATCCAGTGGATTATGGACTGAGTCTTCTACCCACTGTGAGCCAAATAAATCCTTCCCTTTTAATTTTGGGTATCGGGTATTTTATCTCAGCAGTGAGAGACAAGTAGGATCAACTCCATTGTTCATGGAGCATTGGGGGCCGTACTGCACACCATGATATCTCTCTGGAGAATAGCTGGAAGATCCATAACTTACACTGGAAGAGACCCTTTAAAATAAGAAGAGGTTTCTAAAAAAAATTCCATACACATGACCCAGTGGAAAATTACCAGATTCTATTGTCTCAGAAAAGCTGACCCTTTCCAGTCTTATTTCCTCCATCAGAGCTCTGCCTTCCTCAGCTTTTCTTCTCAAGTTGAAGCCCATTCTCTATGTTCTCATCCTCCTCAACTAAAGTTTTTGTCTATAAATTCAGATGCTGGAATTCCAGTTTTAAGCTCCATTATCACTCAGCTGGTTCTCCTGCCTCTGACATCTGTAGCCTTCAATGAACAAATAAAGAGAACTGGATTATGCTGCAGGATGTAAGAGGATTAGGGGAGGGCTTCTTGTTGTGGAAACCCTCAAGTGTAAACCAACATTTGGTTAAAAAAAGACTAGAAAAAAAGTTTTAAGTGAATTGATGATCTTCACAGCTGCTGTGGGGACAGATTTCATTTCCACAGTTGATCCAGCATAAGAGGAAGAACCGTGGAGCCACATTTTATCAAGAAACTGAGTTAAAAATAGAATCAGATGGCTTGTCGAAAAAGGGGAATTAGGAATGGGAGAAAGTTTACATATTTGAAGATCCTGAAGATCCACCAGCTGAGATCTGTGTCTTTGCCTGAGGCTTTAAGACTAGAAAGCCAAGAAGTAGTGTGAATGTTAGAAACTATTCAAACTTAAAAACATATTAAATCCCTTATAGTGAAGAAAAATAACAAAGAGAAGAGCTAAAGGGAGTGAAGAAATGTAGAAGTTTCTTAACAAGTTGAACTGTCTCCAAACACCAAGAAGGAAGACAAAATTTGGCTGTGAAAATCATAAAAACCAAGAACTATTTCTTCTAGCCAAAATTTGGCATGGGTAATAAAATATCTAAGCCCAGAGAACAAAAATGATTTGAAAGACTGAAACTTATCAAGATGTTCCACCATGTGTATCATTCAGAAGTGTTTCTTGATGGTCCTGCCATTTTGACTCTCTTCCCTGCAAGGTGGGATCTTCTTGGGTCTGGCAGCCTGCCAGAGTTTCAGGAAGTTCGCAGCTGAAGCTTATTCAACCTGGAAGATATTTACTAAGCGACTTCCTCATCTATGGTCATGAACCCTTAAAGGTGCATTACTATGTTATAATTGGTACAGATTGTGATTTCTAGCTGAACTTTTCTTAGATACCGCAAAAGTAAGTTTCGCCAGACAAATAGATACTTTTAGTCAGAGATTTCTAAAACATTTTAAATTTAGGAGCCTATACTCTTTTAGAAAGATCACATTGCCATAATAATGCTAATTGTATTGTTTCAGATGTTCAATGTAAAATTAACTTTCTTTGGTGGTCTTTTGAGATGGGGTCTTGTTGTGTAATTGAGGTTGTCCTTGAATTTATCATCTAGCCCAGACTGACCTTGAACTTACAGTGATTCTCCTGCTTCAGCCTCCTGAGTGTTGAGATAAAGGCAGGTGCCACCCCTTCTGGCTAAAATTAACTTTTGCACCTTATTGGTTTGGGGCCAATTGAGAAAGAAATATCTAGCACACACATTATATATCAGTGGTGTCGAACCTATGGCATGTGTGCTGCCTCTGACTGTTTGTTATTGAAAGCTCTAAGAGGTTTTCCATCATTCCCATATATCATATATATATTAAATAGTTCTTGAAAGTACTTGGTATTGTAATATAAATACAACTTACATCTAAAGTAAACTTTGTCAAGTGTAATATACAGCAAAACTCACTGCCATGGTTTCAAGAGTTTTTGGTTACTTTATAGTCATCACACAGAAAGAGGAAATAAACCAAACAGACTTAAAACGGTTAACTTTTCTGGGCATACTGATGTTTTATAGATGGTACAGAAGGCATGTAACTATTTTTGGTGCAGATTCCAGGAGCTAGCTCACTATGGGTGGTCTATAAAAATAGTAACTCCAGACAGAATGGCTAAATAGCATGAATGTAAGCTGATAGGAAGCATCCTTCTCCTTTGTTTATAAGGGTTAATTTGATTATCAGTCATATTTTGTAGTCGGAAAACTTGAAATTGAACTCATTTCTTTCTTAAAACTATCATTACAAACCTTACATTTTCTACTATTCTATAAATTATATTTTTCTCTATAGCAGTACAAGAAGTTCAAGAACCCTTAATTTAACAATGTGGTAGGTTAAAGGATAGAGAAACTCTTTGCAGTTTAGCGTACTAGAAAATGCTGGATTAAAAACAAATAAAAGCTCTTTTTATTTCATGGCCCAGCTGGGGCAAAGTAAAGACTTCTCAGAGGCCAGAAATATCGCGATAAAATGAGTCCATAATGGTAAACCAGTGGAAGTTCTGCTTCTTCTAGATTTATTTATTGATCACTGGAGCCTAAAGTCTAGGGGTAGGAAAGAAAGCTTTGGATCCAAAAAGGCTGGGAAGTCACAATTGAGGCCATTTCTTCCTCTGCCCAAAATATCTGGAATGAAAAAGAATGACATTCTTGGTTGGTAGAAGAATTAAAAAAAAAAAAAAAAAAAAAAAAAAGGCTTCCCTGTTACACAAGGTGGTGGTTGTAAAGGTAAAGAATCCGCCAGTGCTCAATGACCACATCACACACCAGGATACCCGTCAGGAGATTTTATTATAGGTCAGGGGTTCCCACAGTGGGAGGCTTGGGGCAAAGCAGAAGAGAGAAAAAAGGAAGGAAGGGAGGGGGGAGAGGAGGAATCAGAGAGGAAGAGGAGGGCGAGGGCGGGAGAGCAGGAGAACCCGAGAGCAAGAGAGTGGTCTTACATAGTCCCGGCGTTAGGAGGCTCACATCAGAGCTGGGTTAGGGGGCTTAACTTATCAGAAACTATGCTGTCTTTTAAGGTTTGTGCCTTGCAGGAAGCTCGTTTAATTCTGAAAAAGGGAAACTTTATGGCCAGGGGTGGAGCTGCTGGGAAGTGTGAGGAACCCAGATGGATTGTACAAAATGGCGGATAATACTTCTAACAGTGTAACTTCCCTAGCAGTTGTTAGTTAAGTCACTGTCTTTATTTTGGCTTTGAGTAGAGTGAAAATAAAGATGAACTCTCTCTTAATAATTGTTTACCACAAGCCTAACTTATGCAGGATTTATACTACTAGTACAATGATGGTGAACTCTTTACAGCTGCTAGTGCTACATCCTCCTCAGCACATATGCCGTAGATTCACCACCACTGCTCTAGTGTTGAGGCATCCCCTCCAAAAAATAAATAAATAATAAGAAAAATCTTGTTTATATGGCTCTGTCCTGGTGGTACTTCTGGTTCCTGGTAAAAGCAAATCAAAATCCTTCGGAGACGATTTAAACACTATATTAAAAAAATACTGCCTTAGATACTGAGAGTGAATATGAGCATATATCTCCTCCTTCCCCTTCCAGAAGCATGAAACTCAATAGGAAATGTGCCACCAAGAACAAGTGTTGAGGAGATAATCAGACTCTGAGAAACTACAAGTATTTGAATTATCACATTAAAAATGTAAGATATTTTTAAAAAGAGCCAATTAAGATGTGGCAGAAAGGACAAAACATTATCAGAACGATCAGTTCTTTTTGAACAACACTGTGGAAATAAACTAATTAACAAAATAAGAAAAACAGTTGCCAGGTCTAAATGATAAAATAGGCACATTTGAAAGTTAATGTCCTGAAAGTTTTTGTACATTTTTATTATCATTATTTAAAATGCTAATATTTGGGGAAGTTGTAGAAAGGCACATAAAAACTGCTGTTTGTGCAACTTTTTTGTAATTATTTCTGAAATTGTTTCACAAAGAAAATTTAATTTGTAAAACATTAAGGTATATTTAAAAAAGAATAAGACAGACAGATAAAATAATAGGATAGACAAAGTCCAATATAGATAAAATGGAATTCCAAAAGGAAGTAAGACAAAAGGAAGAAGGCAGTGTTTGAAGAAAACAAACTGAAAACTCTCTGAAATTAATGAATGTGAGACTGCAATATCAGATTTGATAGGCTTAGGAATAAATAAATACAGAAAAAACAAAAAATAAGTAAATAAAAGATAACTCACATCTAGACACTTGCTGGTAAGACTGAGGAACACCAGAGACAAAGAGATCTAAGTAACTATGAGCAACCTATAGTTCCTATAGGTTGGGTAGATCACTCCAACTCATGAATTCAAGACCAGCTTGGGCAATGTAGTAAGCCTCATTTCAAACAACAACAGCAAAAGCAAAAACAACAACTACAACAACACAAATGGAAGACATATATTACTTACCAAATCATTTTTATTAAACTGGCAACTGAATTTTCAGCAGTATCAATGTAAGCTAGAAATTAGTGGAATGATAGACTCAAAGTTTTAAGAAAAAGAACATAAGACTCTGTCAAATAGAACTATCTTTAGAGTATTATAATAGGCTAAGAATATGTGATGACTGGTAGCACTTGAGTGTAGCAGCCCTCACTGAAAAAATTTCTGAAAGATGTACATATTTTAGAAAGAAGGAAAAAGACCTCAAGAGGTAGACATGTCTACAACAATAACATTAAATGTAAAAAGTTGATCATCTAAGATATCAACCATGAGTAGTTTATAGGGTTAAAACAAATTAAAATGAAAACTGTTTTTGAATAATAATACCTGAGAGATTGGGAGTAGTGGAATTAATGTTAAAGTACTTGGACTTTTTATTTTTGGGGAGGAGTAAATATAGATAACGATTATGTTTAGACTTGTTAAATAAAACAGAACAGTGGGTTACAGAATCCCATCCCATACCTTCCTACTATAAAATTGTACTTTAGCATAATAGTAGCTGGCTGTGTGGCTCAGTAGCTGTGCCTGGGGGATATAGCAAGCAACCTTTGTGTTTACTCAGTCAATACACCAAAGGGCAAGGTGTGTACACCTGTATAAGAGTGTCAAACAGATGTTTTTTTAATCCACATAATGCTCCATCTAACAGTTTTTGTGTATGTTTACCTGGGTATCATTAGGCTGGTGTGGTGTGTGTGTGTGTGTGTGTGTGTGTGTGTGTGTGTGATGGTAAAATATACCCACATCCTCCTTCTGTTATTTAAGCATATACTTTCCCATAATGGAATGTGAGTGTGGCTCATAGTGACTGGGCATGAGAACAGCAGGAACCCATCTGTGCATCCACTCACTTAGCAGAATGGCAAGGTGTGTACATGAACTCCAAAGCAGCAACAGGTATGCGTGTGGGATTTTTTTTTTAAGTTTTCTTTTAATTTTTCTAGTAGAAGTAGCCCTGTTCAATGCAATCACACATGACAAATCAGATTTGCAAATTTTGGAGGTGGTCAAAAGTGAGTCATCAGGTAACCTATGCATGAAGTATTGATTGATTGAATGATTGGTACTGGGGATCAAACTTCGGAGACCTGTGCTTGTGAAGCAGGCTCCAGAGCCACTGAGCAGAGTCCCTGGCCCTATTTATAGGTGGATGATGATGTTGGCCATGTGAGCCAAAGTTCCCTTTGCAGTGAAATGGGGCAAGAATTGATCAGTACAGACACACAAAATGAAGACCTCCTCAATTTAGATGATGAAGAAAATAGCAATGTTCATACATTTGTAACTAGTTGAAATGGTACAGAGTATTTATGCAACCAAATGAAATGATATAGTGTTAGAACTATATCCAAAAATATAGTGAAGATCTTGGCAGGGGTAAAACCTATTGGACAAAATGCCAGCACTGGTGTTCTATGTTGGAAATTGTTTCTAACAGACAAAATGCAACAAGATTTTGTGAAACACACAAATGATGTAATAGAAGCAAAACATTATATAGGCACCAGTAGCCATACCCCAAAATGTGTTTAGTGTGACACCTCACTAACTCACCTGAAAGCATTCATAGATCTACTATACATAACTGGGCTTTCTCATGGTAATCAAAGGCATGTAAAAGACTTATGGGTGTAGATTTGAGGTTTGTAGAATTACATATGGTGACTCTGAGGAGATTTGATTTCCTTCAAAATTTTCTGAGGTCTGTTAACAAAACCATTCATTAAAAAAAAAAAAAAAAGAAGAAGAAGAATCGATAAACTGGCTGCTTATCAGCTCATTGTTTGAAAGTTTTGTTTCATAAGGTCTAGCATTGCGCACACCATCTGAATATATGGCTGTTGATGAAGATCTTACACTATTTTGTGGTTGCTGCAGCTTTTGGCAGTACATTAACGAGGTGTAGCCTTTACAGATGAAGGAAAAGAAGAGAGTGATTCAGCTCCTTTATTTCTAGCTATACCAAAACCTCAACAAAACTGAAACCTGGGACGGGAACTTTTTACAACAAAACCAAAGGTGGAATAGATGTTCACGATGTAGACAGCATATAGAATGTTACTTAAAAGAAACTTGGAAATTATGCAAACACTTATCCATTAAATTGGAAGACAGTGTATAAAGGAAATTTTATTAAACCACCAGAAAGACACTTATATATTTCTTTTATGTAATTGAGAATAGTCATGGACCTTTATTTTGGTCAGAGCAGTAGCCTTAGCATAATCCTGGGAGAGGAGTCAGGAGTGTCTTCCTGGCACATAGCACTAGTTTAGGAATTCTTTTCTTTTTCCTTTTCTGTTTTAAAGGTTGGTGTAATCATTCTCCATTTCAATGGTAAATCAACATCCAAAGGAAGTTATAAGTTAAAAATAAATTGACAAGTGTTTGAAATTGAAGGCGCTTTTTTTCCTTGCTCATTCCTGGTTAGATGATATGTTCTTGCTAGAGCTGGAATCTTTTTGCTTGAGACACCAGATGTGGGTGAGGAAGAATAAATCACACTCCTAAAGGACCAGCTACTGTGGGCTTCATATGAGACTTTTAAGAAATAGGTGATCACAGAGCATATGGAATTGAATTTGAGTCACGTGGAACTCAAAACTTAAAATGTCCTTCCCAGCATTCTCTTAAGTTTGTCAGCTTTTTCATTATTTTTTAGGAAAAACCCTAGCTTCTTACCCTGAGATGAGCTTGTCCCCAAATATGGTTCCAATTTTTTTCTCTGTTCAATTGTTGAGCACATTTTGCTGTATGATATCACTATTGGCTGTAGGTTAAAAGTTACTTATAACTTAGATGTCAGAATTCAAACCATTGAGTGTACATGATTTTGTTCAGCCAGATTTTAAACCAAAATCTAATTCAAGTTCTTGGCTAAAAATATTTTCCACATTTATCAAAGTGATGTATATACAGAAGAAATACAATACATCTAAGCACCAGGTGTTACAGAATCTGGGATTGCAGAGGGTAATGGAGCCAAGTTCAGTCCTTCTTCTAATAAGTGAATTTAGTCACGTTCATAAAAAATAAACAGTAATTGATGCTCTTTTCATACAGCCTCTGTAGACTCTGTTTTAAAAAGTGACTTAGAGGGCCGGGGAGTTAGCTCAGTGGTTCCGGCGCCTGTCTTGCAAGCGCAAGGGCCCGGGTTCGATTCCCCGGTAACCACATAACAATACTGGGTGTGGAGACCCCACGCCCAGCAGCAACCAGTACCACATACCACAGTGCCGGGCGTGGTGGCTCACACCTGTAATCCCAGCACTCGGGAGGCAGAGGCAGGAGGATTG
>PVIR01038857.1:0-14280 GCA_004026965.1 Petromus typicus | reverse complement strand
TCAAAAAACCTAAAAAAAAAAAAAAAAAGTGTAACAGTTAGGTAATCCACTTTCCAGTCCCTTTCTTGTCTTAGACAGAAGCTACGTTGCCGCTCAATAAAATTCTTCCTATTCCTTTTTTTTTTTTGAAACAGGGTCTTGCTTTGTGGTTCAGGCTGGTCCTGAGCTCAGCCTCCAACTCACGTCACAGCAATCCTCCTGCCTCTGCCTCCCGAGTGCTAGGATTACAGCCGTGAGCCACCACGCCCGCACTGTGGTATGTGGTACTGATCGATGGTGAGCATGAGTCACAACGTCCAGCATTGTGGTATGTGGTTACCTGGGATTGAACCCAGGCCCTTGCACTTGCAAGGCAGGTGCCAAAACCACACTGAGCTAAATTACTGCTGGACCCAATTCTTCCTATTCTTAACCTCCATTGTTTATAGAACTCATTCTTGAAGTTAGAGAACACAAACTTGGATTCCGGGTATCTAACAACTTGAGAGTTATATTTCCCTTGTTTGGATTATTTTTACTTAATTGGATTACTTGGTGCCCCATATCAGATTCATTCTATGAGGCCACAATGACAGATTTCTGGAGTTGAAATCCCACTAAGAAAGCCCGCTACCCACATCCACAGGAGACCCCCCAACAGAGAGCCGGCAGCCCCCACTTAGCTAAAAGAAAGCTGACTACGTGAGAAAAGAAAAAGAGCCTCGCTGTACAGCCACTGCCCTCCCTGCAGCTCCATCTACCATCCTGTTTATCAGGAAGTCCCAGGCCCATCACCCATGGGACTCAAATTTTTCCACCCTCTCTACTCGTGCCTTCTCGTTAACCTAAACTCCTCCATATGAAACCTTGCACACCTTTTTCTCTGACCAGTGCTCTTTTCACCCCTGGCCCGTCAATACCCAAACTAAGATAAACAAACTCCTATGTTGCTTGGATTTGCCTGTCTTGGTGGTCTCAAACATATCTGACCTTACAAGTAAGGCACACAATAAAAATCACATTAATAAACACAGAAAAAACTCATAACTATAACTGAACCCCCATTAAGGATTTTTTTTTAAAAAAAAACTCAGCAAAGCCAGGGATTTAGCTCAGTGGTTCCAGCACCTACCTTGCAACCAAAACGGCCCAGGTTGATCCCCAGTAACCACATACAACAATGCCAGGCGTGGAGACTCACCTCCACCAGCAATCAGTACCACATACCAGAGGGTGGGGCATGGTGGCTCACATCCGGAGGCAAGAGGATTGATTGCTGCGAGTTGCAGGAATGCTCTGAGTTCTAGGCTCACCTGGGCTACACCGTGAGCTCAGGGCCAACCTGAACTACAAAGCAAGACTCATTCTCAAAAAAACCACCTCAGCCAGCTGGGCGTGGTGACTCATGCCTGTAGGCCAGCACTAGGGAAGCAGAGGCAGGAGGAGTGCAGGATTGGGAGAGTTTGAGGCTGGCTACGTAGTGAGTTTACAGTCATCTTGAACTATAAAGCAAGGCTCTGTCTTAAAAAAAAAAAATTTTTTTTTAATATTTTTAAAAACTCAACAAACTTGCATAGAAAGTAACAGTCAGTGTCTGCAGTATCATCTACAGCAAATATGCTTAGTGATGAAACACTTGCAGGGGGGAAAAACGAATTTGTAAAACCTTTCTTTCAAGTAAAGCTTGAAAGCTTTGGCTCTAGCTTGTCTGAGGCAGACCTTCCCCACTTCCTTTTCCTTGTTTAACACCGTAAACTTTGTTGTTTTCCCTGCAGAGCATAACAGTTCCCTGTTATGTCCCCCCTCCTGGAGATCCACAGGTTTATTACACTTGAGGTTTGGTGCCTCGGGATACTTGGTTGATCCCTCACCAAGTTTACAAGTTCCTATGTTGTTAAAGAGGATCCTTAGATTGCTTCTTCACTGTAAATGGAAATCTATGCAAACTGTTCTAAACAATGAGGCTTGGGTAAACTTGTGACCGAGGTAGGAGATAATACTCAGTGTAACCCCGCCCCTTCACTTCAGGAATGTTCTGTAACAAGGGCATAAACAGTCTGGCTTCAACAGAGCCTGCACCCCCCTGGGGGAGCAATGCCAGGCTAGCCTGCCACACTTAGCCTCTGAAAGTCCTGAGTGCACCTTCACTCTCCCTGAAGGCCTGCGCGGAGCTCCGAGCTGCAGCACTTGAGCTGCTCACACTACAGGCGTTCTGCCACTTCACTTCCTTTAGGACTTTTTTATTTTCGAGGCACTCTCACTATGAGGATGGCTATGAGTTCGGGGCCACCTCAAACCCGCTAGATAACTAAAACTCCAGTTTCTCTCCTCTAAAATTGAAGAATGAATTCTGGGAACAAGGGAGGTTTAAGAGTAGAAAAAGTTTATTGCAAGAAAGCAAGCTTTAGGGCCGGGGAGTTAGCTCAGTGGTTCCGGCGCCTGTCTCGCAAGCGCAAGGGCCCGGGTTCGATTTCCCGGTAACCACATAACGATACTGGGCGTGGAGACCCACACCCAGCAGCAACCAGTACCACATACCACAGTGCCGGGCGTGGTGGCTCACGCCTGTAATCTCAGCACTCGGGAGGCAGAGGCAGGAGGATTGTGATGTGAGTTGGAGGCTGAGCTCAGGGCCAGCCTGAACCACAAAGCGAGACCCTGTCTCCAAAAACCTTAAAAAAAAAAAGAAAGCAAGCCTTAGTATAACCGACAGAAGTGGGACCTGAAAGAAGGTTGCCCACTCACCCTTTTCCAAGTGGCTTTTCATGAAGCAAAGTCAGGAGGTGAGGCAAGTCAACCTGGGTGAAAACTATGGTCAACTTGTAAGATTACAAGTACAATCAATCAGGTAATATTGGTCCAGTGAGAAATCTGGGCAAAACTATGATCAACCAGTAAGATTATGACAAGTAGCATTGCTTAGGTAACATTGACTAAGTAGCCAGGTGATACGAAAACCCCCAAGCCCACCCCTTCCTAAAAATGTTTTGTGTTCAGGGCTGGGGATTCAGCTCAGTGGTTCCAGTGCCTTGCAAGAGGGAGGACCTGGGTTGATGACCCATAACCGCATACCATACTGGGCATGGAGACTCACGCCCAGCAGCAACCAGTACCACATACTACAGTGCCGGGCGTGGTGGCTCACGCCTGTAATCCCCGCACTCGGGAGGCAGAGGCAGGAGGATTGCTGTGAGTTCCTGGCTGAGATCAGGGCCAGCCTGAACACAAAAGAAAGACCCTGTCTCAAAAAAACTGAAAAAGACAGTACACTCAAACCATGAAGATCTACTAACACCACTCCTGAGGACATGCTCCTTACACTGAAAGCAAATATAAAGGTCACTGCTTTTCACCAGTCCGCTACTCTCTTACAGTGTTACCAATAAATTAACCAATATTCCTTGACTACTGGGTAAATTCTTTTCACCACCCAATAGAGTGGACAGCTAAATTAGTCAGACATTTTAGAGGCAATTAGGCAGGGCCTGGACCTTGAGGGAGTCAACCCAAAAGACAACTGTAGCCAGAGGCACAGTCACTGAAAGCCTGGCTTCAAGGAAAAGAGGAAGGACTACACTGACATATGTCCCCTAAAGACGAAGACCATGACTGCTATTCCAAACTGGCATCGGCCCCCTTGGGTGGGGATGAAACCTCCCTAGCCCATTCCTTGCCACAAGTCCCTGCTAGTTCCAGGTAAATTTGCTACCGGACTTGCTGCCCCATTTGATCCCCACCTAAGCAATTATATTTGCTGTAATCTTACTGATTGACCAGAGTTTTGTCCCACCTCAAAGCCACCTTGTGATTTCCCTCTCTCAGGGTTGACCTGGGGTCATGAAATGATTAATGAATATGCTCTTAGAGCCAAAGATACAAAACAAAACTGCAGCTGCTGTCTCTGCCCTACAAAAGCTGTGGGAGCAAATGGAACACAGGGCACGGGATAGGATGTTCCCAGCTAGGAGCATCTGCTCACCAAGTCACCTGAAAACAGCCACGCGTCTGCCTCGATCGCCGCCGCACCGACCCGGCCACAAAACTCGCTCTGCCCCTCCACGTGACGGGCGCACCAGCCCTCTCTTCCAACACCCTGCAAGCTTCCTGCTTTTCTTTGTTCGAGGCTGGCGGCCTCTCGGTTCAGCCGGTCGGCCTCTGCCCAGGTGAACAAAATCAGTTCCCGGCTTTCACCAGCCTGCTCGGCGGCGTCCTTTACCTCAGCCTCTACCTTCGTTATCGCATCCGTAGGCTACAGTTTTGTGTCGTGTTGAACCCGCCTCGCGGGTTTGCTCAATAATACGCCCTTGGGAAGGGGGTCCCTGGCCGCGCACTCGGGACCTTTTCTCTTAGGCAGAAGCTGTTTTTCTCAGTAAACTCTTCATACTGTTAAACTCCGTTGTTCCTAGAATGCCGCCTTCCATCAGAGCAAACAGGCGCTCGGAGAGCATCAAGTCGTCGGGGGTTAACGTCTCGAGACCCTCATGTTATCCGGGGGTCACACATTACACGGCCGTACCACCGGGGCGCCGGCCTCCGACTGGCAGCGCGGGCCGCCGGGGGTTCGCGCGCTCAGGGAAGCTGAGGCAGGCGCCTCACAGATTCAAGCCCAGCCTGGGCAGTCAGCGATCTCGAAAAAGCAAAAGGGGCAGAGGACATAGTCCATAGTATCACACCGTAACACGGTATAATTTCGGTTTTCTCCGGACAGATAATTTACTAAAACCCACCAATCTCTTATCTCACTTCACTTCCTCCTACAAATAGCTATTTTTAAAAAAGCCTTTATTTTGTAAACAAAGTCAAATTCTTCTCAGGTCTACCCATAGATATGTTAATCATTTAGGGAGTATCTACATAAAACCTGCCAGAACGAAGTTTACGGGCCATAGATTTACCCAACCCGCCCTCAAGATTAGGGCAGCAAGTTAAAAATGACGAGCGCCCCCCATGCCCTTCCCCGCCCCCTCCCCGCCCCAATCCCTAGCCCGCACGGCACGCTCAGGCCGGCCCCGCCCCGCGGCCCTAGCCCCGCCCCGCAGCGCATCACTTAGCATCCCAGGTCGGCCCCGCCCCTCGGTGCCCCGCCCCTCCATGCCGGGGCCGGCCGGCTGGAACCAGCATCACAGCCCCTCCCCACCCTCGGCGCGGGGTCTCGCGTTCGCTACCGTACACCTGCGCTCCAACCGCAGTTCCCGTGACCACACCCACCAGCCCAAAGCAGCTGCTGCAAACTTTCTCCCGCCCGAGCAGAAAGCGCCGCCCGCCCCCCTGCCCCACCCAGAGCGAGACCTAGTGCGATGCCGCACGCCTAGGGGTCTAGCGCCGGGCTCCTCCGGAGGAGGGTGGAGGGCCGGGAACGGAGCACGTGCGGGGCTGTCCACCGCTAAAAACGGCCCCTCCCCACCTGGACGCCGCGGTCTGGGACCCAGGACCCCTCGGCCTCCTCAGAGGCGCTCAGAATAGCGCGTTTTCCCTGGCGTCAAGGCCCCCAGGGGCCAGGGGGAGCGGCGGTCGCAGCGTAACTTACGGGGAAAGCTGTTTTCCTGGAGACTGCTCACCGGAGGCACCGGGTTCCACAACCACCAGAAGTGGGGGGAGCCGGCCAGGGGCTGCTGCTGGCCATGGAGCGGGGCGGGGGCTTGCTGCTGGGGCAAGGCCTGCTGCTGGGAAACGGCCAGGTACCACAGGTTGTGCAAAGCGTAGGCACTGTAGGAGCTCGAGGCTGCAAAGTTGTTCATGGTGCAGGAGCCTCGGGGCAGCGCGGTGCAGGCAGGAAGTAGAATCCCTTTCTTCGCACAGGGCCTCGCCTGCGCCCTCTACTGACAGAGTTTCCGCGCCATGGGGAGCAAAGGATTAAAAAAAAATAGCAGGGCCTGATGGTTTAGCTCTAATCGCAGCACTTGGGAGGCTGAGACGGGAGGATCACCTGAGCTAAACAGCGCATTAAAGACCAGCCCCGACTACATAGTGAGTCTCTGTCTCCCCAAAACAAAACAAACAACAAAAAACTATGGGTTCAAGGCCACCCATAGTGAACTACGTAAGGAGAAACCCTTCCTAAAAAACTAAAGGCGCAGAAGCAAGTATGGCGTTGGTGCGTTTCCGGTGGGGTCGGATCGCGCGGGGCACGGTGGGTAAGAGGCACCAGACCCCAGCCGGGCTACCGATGACCGCAAGGAAAGTTGTACAAAAATCAAACGGACACAAATTTTGCGAGTAGAGTTTGTACTTAAATAAACCAAGCATCCGAGAGTACAGCTGCCAGGCTGGGCCCGGATTAGCTCAGTGGTGTCCTAACTGCCTGGCATGTGCAATTCGACCTGAATTCGACCCCTAGTACCACAAAACGACATAATAATAAAGGGAGTAGAGCTGCCTTCTCTCAGGGAGGCAGTGCTGCCTGAAACGGAGCCACAATTCACAGGGGATTTGGGGTGTTACTTTATAGTGGTCGGGGACCTATCCTATCTCTAGACTTTTTGATTGGTTGATTGCCTTCTTGCTAGGGAGGATGAAGAAGGGTCTTTGGGGACTTTGCACATTTGGGGGGTTAGGTCTTGGGTTGTTTTGTTTTGTTTTGTTTTACTTTTGCAAAGTAATCTCTGCAAGGTACCGCGTCTAAAGGAATACAACTACAAGCTATCTGCTTTTATTTGCAGGTGGTGAGGCATTCTTAGCTCTGTCCAAATTCCTCCTTGGAGGCATCTCATGCTTCCCCACGTATGGTCTTTCTCTCCGTAGAGTGGTGCACATTGGTAATCCCACCATTTAGGAGGAAGAGGCAGGAGGAGCACCACCAGTTGAGGTTAGCCTGGGCTATATAGTGAGTTCACGGCCAACATAGACTATAGAGCAAGAGCCTGTCCCAAAAAATAAGAGGCAAAATATATCATGTAAAGTCCAAATTCTATATGATGAATGTGATCATTATGTACCAATAAAATGAACTTAATAAAAAGAAAAAACATACTACCAGAAAAAAATAAAGTCCTTTGTATTGTTAACTAATCATCTCTATGGCAGAGATGGAAGACTTGTATTAGTAAGATCCAGACGAGCTTCCTACCTCTGTCCCACCTGCTCTTTGCTTGTCTCCTGTTATAGAAAATGTAAGTTATGTGCCAGTTACATTTAACTCATTTACTACTGTTTTGAATTAAGTATTTCAATATTTCTCAAAACAATTGTTGCATCTGTCATAAAACAACTTAGAAAACTGATAGTTTATCAAGATTTCAAACATTAATTCCAGGTAATGTTCAATAAATTTGAATTATTTTCACTGTTAGACTATAAGACATAAAGATGTTTTGTGGGTTGTAGAAATCTCATTGCAAGTGTATAAACTTAATTTTTCAAGGCTCTGTTAAAATTTTAGACAGAATACAGGACTATTGCTTTGCATTAGCTATGGCTTTTTTTTTTTTTTTCTTTTTTGAGACAGGGTCTCTGTAGTTCGCAGCCTCGAACTCAGCAATCTTCCTTCCTCTACCTCTTGAGTGCATGAGGCACTCAACCGATCCTGACAGACACGAGTCAGCACAACCGGCATTGTTGTATGTACTTCCTGGGGATTGAACCCTGGCCCCATGAGCTTGCTAGGCAGTTGCCAGAACCACTGAGCTAAACCTCTGGCCCTGGCCATGGCTTTTATTTTCAGTATTTCCTTTGAAATCTTGGGACCTTACAAACCCTGGAAGGATCCACACCTACCACTAGCAAATCCCTCACCACGGAGGAGTTTTCACCTGCATGGGTCCTGAGTCCACACTCGGGACTGCCTCCCTTCCTAAACCCTCACTTTCCAGCTCCCCCGCTCTGTTCTGAAGCCCCACATGGCCGGAAGAAGTAATCACAGCTTCTGTACCTCAGGGCCCACTGATGACTCAAACTAGCACAGCTGAAGTGAGGCTGGTCTGCTTTCCTATCTCTGCTCTTTCCTGCAGAAATCTCAGTGTTATCTGCACCCTGTTCCTGCTTGGTCTCTCCGCCTCCAGACTGACCCTGAGACTTGCCTCAAAGGCCCTTTTCTTCCCTGTGGTCTCTGGTGAGTAAATTATCTTTTCAATGACAATTGTCTCCTGAACTGTTGGTTTCCCTACATTTGAGTAATAAAATCTACTTTTTTTTTTTTAGGTTTTTTGAGACAGGGTTTCACTTTGTAGTTCAGGCTGGCCCTGAGCTCAGCCTCAAATTCACATCACAGCAATCCTCCTGCCTCTGCCTCCCGAGTGCTGGGATTACAGGCGTGAGCCACCACGCCCGGCACTGTGGTATGTGGTACTGGTTGCTGCTGGGTTGTGAGTCTCCACGCCCAGTATTGTATGTGGTTACCAGGGATCCAACCCGGGTCCTTGCGCTTGCAAGACAGGCGCCGGAACCACTGAGCTAAATCCCCGGCCCTAAAATCTACTTTTTAAAATACACACACATAGAGGCCAGGGATTTATCTCAAGTGGTACTGGGCTTACCTTGTAAGCACATCGGCCTGGGATCAGAACCACTGAGCTGAGCCCCCTGCCCTTGTTGTCTGTTATAAACAGTGCACTTGAAATCACTCATGTCTATGAGAGAAACTTTATTCCAGCGAACAGAGACTAAAATCAGAGATAGGTTCTAGCAGCTAGCATGGAAAAAAAACTACTTATATAGATTTTGGGGAACAGGTGGGGGAGACAGGGTAAGAGGACACAGCCAGAACCCTGTAGCAAGCTGCATTCCTCCGTGAATCCCACAGCAAAGGGATTAACAAGGAAATCGGAACCTTGAGAAAAAGGCTGAGCCTGGGCTCACGGATTGCCACTCTGAGAATAGCAGAAGAGGCCACCCCACCCCCACCAGCTCACCACACCTTTATTTGGCACTAAGCCTTCACACTCAATCCTGGCATGCATAAAACAGGGCAGTTATGGGGCCAGGGAGTTAGCTCAGTGGTTCTGGCGCCTGTCTTGCAAGCGCAAGGGCCCGGGTTCAATCCTCGGTAACCACGTACCATACTGGGTGTGGAGACTCACGCCCAGCAGCAACCAGTACCACATACCACAGTGCCGGGCGTGGTGGCTCACACCTGTAATCCCAGCACTTGGGAGGCAGAGGCAGGAGGATTGCTGTGATGTGAGTTTGAGGCTGAGCTCAGGGCCAGCCTGAACTACAAAGCAAGACCCTGTCTCAAAAAACCTAAAAAAAAAAAAAAAAAAACAGGGCAGTTATCCACAATAATCCCTGTAGTTGAAGATCCAGTAGGGCACAGCAGACATCCTTAATTCCGAGGAAATCCAAGTAAGTCTTAAGACCAGTAAGACTAGTAAGACTAGTGCAGTAATCCTTGTAGTTTCAGATCTTGCAGGGTGAGGCAGATGTCCACAATAATCCCAGTAGCTAATCCCCCAGCTCAGGGCAGGGCAGGGAAGACACCTGTAAATCCAAGTAAGTAAGTAGATCATAAATCCAAGTAAGTTGTCCAGTTCCCAACAAATGGGAAGGAATGTTAATGACTTGGATGCCCAAGGACAGTGTGCACAGATGTGTAGCCCATCACTGGTCCTCTCCATACCAGAGAGCATGTGTACTTCATTTTGTGTCCACTTGTCCTTCTTACCAAGATGTTGCTGCTGCTGGCCAAAAGCAGCCTGTTTGCATTCGCCTGTTTGTTCACTTAGGCAAAGCATGATACCTCTGCTGGTGTCTTACTTCATTGCAGGGCCCCTGCCACCATCTTGTGGGGACCCCTAGAATCTGGGTGTTTCCACCCTTCACAATACACCCCCAATCGCTGAAAGAGTCTCCTTGAGCCTCCCAGGCTGGCCCTGAACTGGATCCAGGCTCAAGTGTTCCTACTGAGCTTCTAAGTACAAGCTTTTTCTTTTTCTCTTTTTTTTTTTTTGAGACAGGGTCTCGCTTCAGCCCCAAACTCAGCAATCCTCCTGCCTCTGCCTCCTGGGGATTACAGGCGTGACCCACCGTGCCCAGCACTGTTGTATGTATTTATCAGGATCGAACCAGAGACTTTGTGCCTGCAAGGCAGGCACTGGAACCACTGAGCTAAACCGTGAGCCCTACAAGCCTTTTTTTTTTTTGGAGTCAGGCTCTTGCTGTGCGGCTCAGGCTGGCCTCAAACTCCTGACGGCTGAGATACAGCCATGCGCCAGCACGGCTGGCCACTGTCTACAGATTTTGAACACCACAGGAAACTATTATTATTGGTTTATTCATGCTTATTTAGATTTTTCATATAATTACCATTTTTATACTCATTTTTTTCTTGTATCTGAGAGTTTCTAACCACTATCTACTTGTTTTTCTGTAGTTTAGCCTTTAGTCTTTATTGTATCTCTTAATAGTGGTCTGTTGCTAATTACAGCATTTGTTTTGCACTTTTGGGAAAGTACTGGGGATTGAAAACGTGGCCTTCTCATTGAGCTACATCCCAACCCTTTCATATTTTTTTTACTTTGAGATACTATCTCATTAATTTGCTAACTTGCCTAGGCTGGATCCAAACTTGGGATTCTCCTGTCTCAGCCTCCCAGAGTGCTAGGATTACAGATACACCGCCATGCCTGGTAATTTCTCCTATTTATGAGTGACCAATAGTCCACATCCTAGATTCTCTTCAGTCAGAAGTATGGAAGTGGGATTGACAGAAAATGAGTCCACTCAGTGACAACACAGTGGAGCCAGCTGCGCACTCCGTCAGACGTGGGTTAAGTGGCCACAGCACTGCTCCAGGCTCAGCCACACGCAGCAAGAAACCATCAGCTTCCCCTGAACACAGGCCACAAACACTCCCCAAGGTCTGGGACTCTTCTTGGAGCTGATGGGTACAGGTAGCCTTACTCGGATTGTGAGAGTCATCTGGGAGGACAGGAGTAGCGACTTGTCAGATTAGCCCTGTGATGTACAACAGGTGCTGCTCGATGAGACACCGCACCAGCTGCCCTAAGGAAGCTTTTCCGGAACACTGCCTTCCGTTGCCCCTACCCCTCCACCTGCCCAAACCCATTCCTCTTCCCTGACAATGCAGTCCTTTCCGAAAGTCACACCTGTTCTCTTGCAGTCTAACAATAAACTGTTCACTTTCCTCCTCTGTGCCTTAACTGTCTGTAAATTGCCACCTTTTAAGCATGCCTCACATAGCAAGAATGGGAGGGGCAACAGGAGGTAAGGGGAGAGAAAGGAGGGGAAGAAATGAGAAGAGTTAAAATGTGTTGTGCATATGTGTGTCAACCTCACAACAATGTAATCATTGCGGGGCAGATGACTCACGCCTGTACTCCAAGCACTGAGGAGGCAGAGGCAGGAGGATTGCTATGAGTTCCAGGCTTGCCTGGGCTACGTAGTGAGCTCAGGGCCAGCCTGAACTACAAAGCGAGGCTCTATCTCAAAAAAAGAGAATGTAATCATTATGTACTGCACACATGTACTAATAAATTTTTTTTTAAAGGTTTTTTGAGACAGGGTCTCGCTTTGTGGTTCAGGCTGGCCCTGAGCTCAGCCTCCAACTCACATCACAGCAATCCTCCTGCCTCTGCCTCCCAAGTGCTGGGATTACAGGCGTGAGCCACCACGCCCGGCACTGTGGTATGTGGTACTGGTTGCTGCTGGGCGTGAGTCTCCACACCCAGTATTGTTACGTGGTTACCAGGGAATCAAACCCGAGCCCTTGCGCTTGCAAGACAGGCGCCGGAACCACTGAGCTAACTCCCCGACCCTGTACTAATAAAATTTAAAAATTGGCTGAGTGTGGCAGCACATGCCTGTAATCTAGCATTGAGGACGATCACTGTGAGCTCAAGGCCAGCCTAGACTACACAGCAAGACTCTTAAGAATTCTTTCCATAGCTTAGGGAAGTGAGGTACCCATAGAAGGACCCCTGGCTCCCCCATTGTCACAGGATAATTCCAAAGAGGGTTTGAGTAGGTTTTTTTCTTTTTCCTAAATGTTTTTTGGAAAAAAGTTATCAGCATTAAACTTACCTGCTTTGGAGATATTAGAACCATCAGCATCAGAACAGGATAAAGAGGAAGAGGAGGTCCCCGCTCTGGGAGGAAATCTCTCCCAGCCACAGGCTGCCGCCCTCCGAGAGAGTCCACGACTGAGAAGATGGAGTCTGAGTACCAAGCTAAGCAGGGGGAAGAGAGGGAGAGATCAGAAGGCATGGCTGTCCGACGCTCCCATACCAAAGAGAATGAAGAGGAAGAGGGGCCAGACCAGTAAGATGGAAGCGCGCATACTGGAGGCTGCCATATTTGACAGGAAGGCCCTCCCACTTCCAGATGACAGGGCAGCTCAGAGGTTTGGGAGGGGCCAACACGGGACGAGACTCCTCCCCCTATGGGCGGGGCCGGGGAATCGCCGAAGAAGACCCGGCAAATGAAGGACCACAGGCGCCATTTTCAGAGGCTGCTTCGCCCTCATCATTTGGTGAGTCACTTTCCCTTTCCTTTCGTTCCAGGGCCTGTGACACCCAAACCTCAGAGGCATTGACCGCATTAGGGTCTAGGCACTGGATAATTGCAGAGGCAAAGGGGAAAAACTTGAAAGGGAGGGTGATTTCTCCTCTATTCTCAGCACGCTTGGCATTGCAAGCCGAGCTCCCAAAGCCATAAAGCTTTCATCCACAGGGAGGTCTGGAGAATCATTCCCCAAAACGCTGGGAGACATTTGCGCGATACATACGTGCCCTGAGTTTTGAGTGGGGCCTCCAGTAACACTGTCTGAGAGGCCTATCTTGGCTAACAAGATTACCCGCCTCTAGACGGGAGACCTCACCCGAGCGCCAGGCTTTCCAGTATTACCCAGCCGTCGAGCCCCACTTTTCGGCCGAGCCCCACTTTTCGGCTGGAGGCTGAGAGAGGTCGTGGAATCACCCATTAAAGAGATTACCCACGATAGGGACCACTCACTGGACACTTCAACAGTTACCCGATATACCCGAGTCCCAAGTTGGGCGCCAGCAAAGTCGTCCTTGGCGTGGGAGTGGTACCCGGCTGAGGGTCAGGGTCAGAGGCCCAGCGTGGACGGGGAGTGCGTGGAGTCACCTCGCAGACTCGGGATGTTTCAGTGACTGCTTCCATCTTTATTGAGGGTTACACAGGCTTATATAGAACAGGGAGAGTGGCGTGGCTATGAGCACACGGGGCAAAAGGCTGTAGTTGATTGGTGGCACACAGGTTTTTTACCTTTTATGGTTAGCTCTTGGCTGAGCGAGGGAGTCACCACTGGAGGAGGATGGGAGGCCCCCAGCAGTATAGGCAGCTTTACGCATGGGAGTGAGCATGTGCAATCTCCTTTGAGTGTCTTTTAGCTTGCTAGGAGACAGACACGCGGCATATTTGACCCAACCACACTTGAACTTCTCCTTCACCGAGCTAAATTTCTGGCTCCAGACCATCAAATTTTATCGTTTCCCTTCTTTATTTTCTTCTCTGCGTCCTTTCTCTTCTCCCTTTAAATGTTTTCTTTCTGTTTCACAATATCATCATACATTCTGGATCTCATTTATACCTTCAGTTTCTCATACTACAGAAACAATACAGTGTTTACACATGTGTGTCTTATTTCACTTATGAGTATGTCCTCAAAGTACATCCATTTAAGTATATTAAGGGTGTTTGGTTTGTCAAAGATGAGGTGGTTTAGTATGTCTGGAGTTGTTTTATATCTTCTAGTCTATTCCACTGATCCTTGAGTCTGTTTCTTTGCCAGGACCACGCTGTTTTATCACGGTGGCTTTGTAGTGTAGTTTCAAGTTAGAAATTGTGGTACCCCCTGCTATGTCTTTGTTGCCTAGAATTGCGTTGCTATTCTAGATCTCTTCTGGTTCCAGATGAATAAACTCATTAAACCAATAGACTCAGTAAAGGGAGAAAATTAATACAGAAAGTAAAATAAAATAATTCTCTTTGAGAGCTAAAGTAGCTCTCAGGGCCCTAATAGAAATGATGAACAATAATTAAAAGAACATTCTATTTATCTTCAAAAAAAAGAAAGAAAAGAAAAGATTCCTGTCTGAATGAAGGCTAGCTTTAGTGACCTCTTTGACTATAGAATGCAGTGGAATTGGGGATCTGGTATTTACAAGGTCAGATTACCAGAAGTTTGTGACTTTCACTAGAGCATTTTGAAATGTTTGTTCTAAAGATGATTCCTTGGAAAACCCAGCCATCCTTCTGTGAAGGCAAGATCCATGAAGGCATGTGGCAGAAGTTCCAGTTGAGCTCCCACCTGGTGGGCAGCACCAGTGGAATCCATATGTGGACCCAACACAGTTGAGTCTTTAGCCTGACTGTCCCCCCCCA
>PVIR01038856.1:0-14296 GCA_004026965.1 Petromus typicus | reverse complement strand
CACCCAGTATTGTTATGTGGTTACCGGGGAATCGAACCCGGGTCCTTGCGCTTGTGAGACAGGCGCCGGAACCACTGAGCTAACTCCCTGGCCCGCAGCAAGGTATTCTTTTGAATAGCTTTCCCAGAAGTTATGCCAGATGACTTCACTGAGGTTGACTAGCTGAAAGGGAGGCTAGGAAGGATAGTGTTGGATTCCTGAAATAAAACTGAGATTCTTCTAGAGGTGTGGCCAAAAAGAATGAACAGGAAAGTGGGGGCAGCCAGCGATCATCTCCCAGTATGCTCAGGCAGTAGAGCCTCGTGGTTAGGCACTAAGCGGCTGCCCAGGATGGCTACATGTTCACTACCCCCACCAGCTGCATGATCAAGGACGATCTGTAAAATGAGGAAAGTAACAAAAACCGAGCGGAAGTCTTGGGAGAGTCAGAGGAGCAGCACGGGGGGGGGGGGGGGCTCAGTGCCGAGCAGGCCCCTGAGGTGTCCCCGGCGATGGCTTTGACCACGCTTTGGCTGAAGGGGTTGGGAAGCGCAGATCTGAGCACCCGTGTGCTCGCACATGGTAGCAAGTGAATCCCGTTCAAACGTGCACGACCCCTAGCAAGCGGGACACGGTTTCTAAACCTGGGCCGCGGTCCCTTGTAAGTGCAATTGCTGTAGTGCTGGAGAGGTGGCATCCCTGTGTTCCCGCCGGAGGCTCCAGCCAGTGCCAGGGCTCCGTGACTTGGGGCACACCCTGGTGGAGATGGGGACCTGTCTGTGGGCTCGGGCAGCCCTGCCCCTCTCTGAGTGAGCCTGCTTTGCTGTCTTCTCTGGCCTTCACCTCTCCGGGAAGTTCTTGGCTTATCTGTTCTTGGTGGCCCAGCTTTCCTCTGGGTCCACAGACCCCACCCACACCCCTTCTTAGTTTGTACTTTTTCTCAAAGAGTGGAAACACTTCCCTCTAACACTGTTCTGCTATCAGGGATACTGTAGCTTCACTTTGGGAGGTCACTCTGCTTAGTGATGCGTTAACGCCTCTGAGAAGCCCGCTAAGGAATACATTACTATCCACCCAGTGCCTCCTCCTTACCGATTAACAATATTGGCCAAAGAAAAGAAGTTGGCTTTAGGAGCCTGTGTCCTCACATCTCTTCAAATTCCCTGTTGAATGTGCTTTTCTCTGATGTTCTCTTATTCTGGGGGCTCCTCTGGGTCCCTCTGATATCTTAGGTTTGCGCCCCACTTGCACACCTGAGGCGATCACTATTTTCTTGAAATAATAAATGCAGTGTCTCTTCCAGTGCCACTAAACTACTCGCCCCCTTCCTTCTGTCCTCTGCGATGAGCAATGAGATGGTGTCGAAGGAAAGTTCTCCACAGACCATTACACACTGTATAAATGTGGTCGTTGCTGCTTCCATGACTCACTCTGGGGCTCCAATCCCCTTTTCCTGGGAAGAGGCTTTTTTTTTTTTTTCAGAATTACTGTTGCACAGCACAAAGATCGCTGAAACCCACTCGCATACTAAGAGTCCCTTCTGTTGGTGCCAAAAACACACGACCAGAGTGTACACAGTGGGTTCTCCCTCCGCACGGGAAGGGGAGTGTCACACCATCCCCCAGTTCTTGGGACCACTCGCAAACCCGGAAGTGACAGGCCAACCCGTCCAGGGGCTCCGCTGCCGCCTACTCGTCCCCACCAGCTCTCCACAGCCAGGTCTCCTGTTGCCCATGGCTGCGCTGTGACCACTCCTCCTGTCACATCTCACAGTGACAGCCTTCTCTGGATTTCTTTAAAACTGGGCCTAGGAACCCCAGCCAAAGCCTGATTAGCCTAAGCCCCAAACTGGACCTTCCTTGTCTTGAGGTAGTGGAGCTGGGCTCCCCGTTTCCATACTATCATGGCAGCTTCGGAGTCACACCCAGAAGGAGATCGTGGCTGGGGCCGGTGTGGAGGGCTGGGCAAGGGTCCTCTTTCCCACTGCTGCGCCAGAGAAGCCAGGTCTATATTGCTCAGTAAATGGGCCACCACTAAACCTATATGGCAAAATAGGACACAAAAGAACAACAATTGTGATTCCACACATGGTTAGGCAATTTGGTAGAGCTAGAGGAGAGTAGAATAGAAGTTACTAGGGACTGGGGAAAAGGAAGCATAGACAGTTAGTGTGGATCAGGAATGGAGCTTTCATTTGGAATGATGGAAGGTTCTGGAGATGGATATTGGCGATGGTTGTACAACGTTGTGAATATGCTTCGTGCTGTAGAACCGTACTTATAGATGGTTCAACTGATCCACTTTCTGTGCATTTTATCACAATAAACTAGAATGAAGAACATGACGGTGTCTGCAGTAAAATATTTGGTATTAAGGTTCCTAAAATGGTATTTTTGTGTGAGGACAGCTCTTGACCTAGTCTGGGTGCCTGAGATGTGGTCCTGGGAGAGGAGGAGATGGACTGGTCATTAGACCTGGGCAAAAGCTCCCACACTGCAAACCCGCCAGACACGCTGCCCGGGGGCCTCGGACGGAGTGAAGTCTCAGCTCCCCTTCCGCAAAGGGCTTCCTCTAATCTAAAGACAGCTCAGAAATTTCTTTTCCTTGACAAAGGCTGCATAACTCTAGAGTGGCCTTCTGGGGTGCTGGCTGAGCTGGTGTGAGCATGGCATGTAGAGTCACAGAGGCCCCTTTGGGAAGGCCGCCTGGGAGAGAGCCTGCTGGGTTAGGCTGTTCTCTGAGCTTCTGTCTGACTAGAGACAGGTAGAGGGCTGGAACTGAGTCTGAATTTCAGACGGTGGCCTCTAGGTGGTGCCCAGACCGTGACAAATGCTGGGGAACTGCAAGCGATGTCATCAGCAAATGGAGCTCAGGGCTCAGCTCAGGCAGAAGATGCACCCCACCCGAGCTGAAAGACACCCCAAAGCCAAGCCTTCAGGCTCGGATTTAAAGATGGCAGAGCTCTGATCATCCTGAGGACAGTGTTGGGCGAGCCTCTTATCTTTCCAGGGAGGCCTCGAAGCCCAAGGCTGTGGCCTTCCCGCCAGGGGCAGAGGGAAAGGAGGCTCAGAGCTCAGAGAAGAGGCCGCCTGCAGGGCCCACTGGTCCTCCTGAGTGTCCTGTCGTGGTTGACTGAACAGGGAAAGGGTGGAATCACAGAGCTCGACAGTGGGACCTCCCCTTTCTCTTTGCAGGCCTGTATGCTACCAGCAAGGGTGACAAGTGAGCAGGAGACAGGCCAGAGCCCTGGGGCAGCAAGGCCAGCTGATGAGAAGTGGGCCACTCCTCTCCACGTCCTGGGCATACTCGTCTGCTCAGATGATTGACCTTGTACAAGGACAAGCTCGACCTTGACCTGGAAAATGCTGCAGTCCATTGCTGCAAAGAATGGAGCAACTGTTGCTTCCTCTTCAATACAGAAAGTACTGTGTCTTTTCTGTCAGACAGTACTGCAGTGTTTGGTCATCGATACAAACAACATGAAGTCACTTACAAGGGGGCCTGATGGCTAAGAGGAACTGAGGAGGATATGAAAGCTCAGATAATGGTCTTCTGATTCCTGCTCTAGAGTTTAGAACTACATGAGGCTATTCTGAACTCTAAACATTAAATTTTGTCTTCAAGAAGTGGTGGTAGCGATTGGAATAAGATTTAATGTGATTTGGAAAGAAGCACGCTCTCTGGAGTATGAGGGGCTTCTTTCTGGTTTCACTTTGTGGCGTTTTCCCCTATCTTCCACCGTGGAGAAGCTCTCTCTGCATATGTCGGCCCTGGGCTCAGGCCTTTCCCATGTCTCGGTAGGAATTTGTGTGAGGTGGGTATTTGTGTTGGAATAGCTGCTGGCCCAGCCGCAGGTCCATCTCCTCTCTCCTCACACTATTCCTGCTCCTGGCCTTTGGCCACCTGAGTAAGAGATTTTATTCCTTGCTAGGTTGAGCATAATTGGACCAGGAGGAATCTTGCTGTCAAATGGCCGAGGGATCCTTTGCTGTTAAAGACTGAGGGCCAATCAGAGTATGGCATTTTTCTTTCCACAGCATTTATGAAGTCACATGTGACTCTTTGGACTAGTAGGATATAAGAGGAGGTTGCTAAGGGCTGCTGAGAAAGTTGGTTGCTTTCATTAAAGAGACAATTCTTAGAAGATGGACTCTCTCATACCACCTTGTCATGTGAGTATGTGGCATGCATATATATATATATATAGGAAATTTATTTCAGTAAAAGTCACATTGCTATTAGGTACCTTCAAAATACTTTCCTTGACTTCATACCTTCTAGACTTTATGTACACCTTAAGTTTCTCATACTAGAGAAACAATGTGATCTTTACCATCTGTGTCCTATTTATTTCACTTATGAGTATGGCCTCAAGGTACATCCTAAGTATAAATGTCTCAACTTTTATCATTCTTTATAGCTAATCCTTCATTTTATAAAAAACAAAACAAAAAAAACCCCAAAACCAAAACAAAACAAAACAAAAAAACCACATCGTCTTTATCCAGTCTCCAGCTGATGGGCATTTGGGCTGCTGGAAGTCTTCTTTTGTGTCTTTAGTGGGACTGTCATGGGTGCCTCGATCCTCTGAACATTAAAAATGTCTACCTTTTCACGGCCATCCTGACCTTGGGACAGCGCCAGAAGCCACACAGGCCAGATCCAGTGAACGGGGTGGGGGAGGCCACACTGTGATGTTTTACAAATATGACTTTCTATTGGACTGCATTTGGCAGCAGCAGTCACTGTGGTTTTTTTTTTTTTTTTAGGTTTTTGGAGACAGGGTCTCGCTTTGTGGTTCAGGCTGGCCCTGAGCTCAGCCTCAAACTCATATCACAATCCTCCTGCCTCTGCCTCCTGCGTGCTGGGATGACAGACGTGAGCCACCACACCCGGCACTGTGGTATGTGGTACTGGTTGCTGCTGGGTGTGGGTCTCCACACCCAGTATTGTTATGTGGTTACCGGGGAATTGAACCCGGGTCCTTGCGCTTGCGAGACAGGCGCCGGAACCACTGAGCTAACTCCCCGGCCCCATTCACTGTGTTTTGATCACACTTTATCAAGACATTCAATCTTTCTGGATTCCAGAACTGCTTCAGAAAGTGGCAGAAATGGGGGGATAAGTGTGTTCAAAGACGGGAGAGTGTGATGGGGCTGATGGCCATGTGGCTTTCACTACCATCCATCTTTCACAGTTCAGACACACCCTGCATTTTGTGATCACATGTGTAGAGCTCGGAGCAGCTGCTCCAGTTCTTCGCCACCTGACACATGGCAGAGCCAGCAGCTGAGATGCTCACAGAGAGAAGGAGCGGAAGAGCTGGCTAAGTGGCTGTTGGGCTCTGGGCTCGGTGCTGCCGGCCTTTCAACCGCCCAGTTGCCTCCTCATTTAGCATGAGGCCTTCTGAGATCTGCAGCCCCCAGACCCCAAAGGTTATCTCCATGTGCCAGTAAAGCCAGGGCTACGAGAACTTTGTTAACTTGCCCAGCGTCACCTTGCTGGTAAGTGGTCGAGCCAGGATACAAACTGTTGATGCTTTTGACCCCGAACTCGCGCTCTTTTGTCTTCATCACAGTGTTTTTTCCCACATGAACCCAGTGGAGATATTTCAAAAGATATGGGGGAGAAACCACAAAGGTGAAACCCAAGAAGTGGCAGTTTGGGGGCCAGTGCAGTGTGGAGGAGCGGTGTTTTACTGTGGGTGTCGTCTTGGGTGCTCTGACATCTGATTCATTCAGCACTTTCCAGAGTGTGAGAAGATTTTTCAAAATTCCTTGGCATCTACCCTTGGCCATCCTTTCTGTGTCTGACTTTTCCCAAAGTCCCTAGGAAACTCTAGTGGAGTTTTGGCTTTTTTTAGAATGGTAAACTTTTGGACTGAACTGCTGAAACCCATACCTTTCACCAGGTGAACAAAATACCTTGGCGTCTCCTGAGGGCTTGGCACCCCGAGTTCCTGGGCACCAGGGTCTTACTTTTGTTTACTGCGCATACCGGGGTTGGCTGGAGCTCCCGCAGGGCACTGAATGCCTTTCAATGTCGGAAGCCACGCTGTCGCCCACACAGTCGCCCGCACAGTCGCCAGCAAGCCTTTCTTCATTCTCCAGACACTGAATTCACACCTCAGAGACAGCTTGTCACTCTGATCCCTGTCTTCTTGCCACTCTCATGGTGTATCTTAGCTTCCTACCCAACACTGCCTTTGACCTTACCAGTTAATGAAGGTCATCCTCCCAGAAAATACCAGATTAAACAGACCAGGCACTGACCAACTGAGCAATTTCCTAGCAGAAAGGTCACAGCCGGAAGGCAGCGTCTCTCCTAGGCAACAGCATCCATGGAGAGGGCGGGAGGTGGCAAGGGCCTGCTCCGTGAAGCCCTCGGGAGTAGATGAGATTGTCATTGACTGCACTCCTGCTGTTGTGCTAAACAGGAGCATTCACTTCCACAGCGAATGTGCTGTGGAGAAATTTTGTTTAATTTAATCTTTATTGGTACATTATGAATACACATCATCACCGCATTCAACATTGAGGATTGGTATTAGAGTATGACATGACTTGATTCTCATTTTTTGCCTTTTTCACCCACCTTGCAATCCCCACCCCCTACATACATAATCTTTGTTTCCTTTTTTCTTTATTATTACCACATTCATTTTCCCCTTGTTATTTACCCCTACACTCTCTTCTCTTTTAAATATTTTCTATTTCACAATATCAACTATATATACTACAACTCATTTACAGCTTCATTTTCTCATACCAGAGAAAAGACACTATATTTACATATCTGTGACCTGTTTATTTTGCTTATGAGGACGTCCTCAAGGTACATCCATTTGAGTATGAATGACTCAATCTTACAATTTTTATTGGCAGAGTAATACTCCATTCTATAAAAGAACCGCATTTTCTCTATTCAGTCTCCAGTTGATGGACATTTGGGTTGTTTCCAAGACTTAGCAATTACAAACTGAGCTGCTGTAAACATGGGTGCACATATGTCGCTGTGAAATGAATCTTTTAATTCTTTTGGGAATTTTTATTTTTACTCTGGCAGAAAAGGAAATTCATATTAAGAGCCATACTTGCAAGAATTGCTTTTTTTGATGTTTTGCTTAATAATGGCTGAGACACTGAAAGCCACAAACAACCTCTCTCTCTCTGTCTCTCTGTCTCTGTCTCTCTCTGTTTCTTGGCTGTTTTGTGAGACACTCTCACTGTGTAGTCCGGGCTGGCCTCAGACTTCAGGCAATCTTCCTGTCTCAGCCTCCTGACCATTGGGATGTGCCTCCCTTCATAGGCATGAGCCACCATACCTAGTGAAATAACTTTTCTTTTATCCCACACTGTGCTCCGTATCTACTCTCTGAGAGTGCTTTACCAGTTAGGTCTATTTTCCTTGAAGAGGCTAATTGGTGTCAAACCTGTATCCTAAGTGGTAATAGAGCCATGGGGATCATTTTGAACAGAACAAATTATACCAAAGACCTGGAATAGGTGAGTCTTCAAGTTTGGGGCAACTCGGGTTTGCTTTTCCCATTGCTACCAGAGTCAAAAATAGGAGAAGTGGTCTACAGGTCACAGACTCTGCTGGCCACTCTGGAGTTTCTGCCCTGCCCCCTTCTTCCCATTGTCTCCAGTTATAAAGCAACTCTGCGAGTATATGAGAGAGTCTACATGAGGACTCCACTAAGCAGAGGCCTTTAAGTACTGATAAATAAGAGAGAAACTGGGGGGGGCGGGGAATGGGTCTGGCTGTAAAAGTTGGCACCCGGGTGCCATTTCCCCCTAGGAGGACCCACTGACTTTCCTGGAAGAGAGAATTGATGTGATCCAACCAAGATCACCGAGGGAGCTGGGGAGGATCTTGCCTGTCTCCTTAGTTACCAGAAGACCATTTGAGCCACTGGCTGACCTTCACTTCTGTCCATCAACCTCAACCACCTGGCACCAGTATTCATCAGAGAACAGAATTAGAAACAAGGAGACATCACTGGACTTTATCCAAGAAATGTAGTCACCTCAGTTCACAGTTCTCCATAAGGTACGGTAGAGTTTCAAAATCTGGCCCCAAGGATGGAGTCATAGCCAGCCCCATATGTTTATCTGTAGATATGTTTCCATGCATGTGTTTTGTGTGTCTGTGGGCGGAGTGTGGAGCATGTGTATATTTGCAGGTACATTTGTGTTGTGTGTGAATGGAGAAGGTCATCTCTTTACATATTAACGGTCACTGTGCGTGTTTTACTCAGCCTGGAGCCTCCCCTCGTGGGCTTTGTCTGGAGTGGGGCTTCAGAAATGTGGCCTTCCACTTTTTTCCCATCTTCCTCAGTGGCGATGTAGGTAAGTTTGCCCAGTGCAGGACGAAGCTCTCCTCAGGAGGTTCCCTCATCTCTGGCTCCCCTGCTAGATCAGCTGAGTCTACCTGCTTCCACATCAGGTCTTCCGTGCCCTCTTCCCAGGGAAGGCAGGCATCCTTCAGAGCAGGCAGCCTCTTTACTAACTGCTCCATGGCCACCGCTGCTCCAAGTGGCTACATCTGGTTTTTCAGCCTTGTGAGGGGGTCACTCTACCCTCAGTCTCTACACACCCTTTCAACCCTATCTCCCTCTCTCCTCTCCAGCTGCCTTCTGCCTCTATCCACAAGCCTTTGCTTTTCTGTTTGAACAGAACCATTCAACATCTCCTATTTCCCCACTTCCCACTCACTAAGAACTGAGCAGTGATTGCCAACAACATGCCTCCCTAAGGTCTGAGCAGGGCCGGGCTCCCCGGAACAGACACACACTGCAAGAGAGGGCGGCTTTTCCCTCACACCGAGAGAATGCTTTTGAATTGTACACAAAGACATACCACTGCACTTGTATTAGGCCAGCTCTGTTTTGTTGCATGTGCTCCAAATCCTGACACAGAAAAAGGACCCTGGAAGGAGATTGCTGCCCAGGTGGCCAGGCTCTGGCTGAGGGAGAGCAGAGAGAGGGCCCAGGATCCTCTGAGACCCTTCCAGTGGCCCTGGACAGCAGCAGGAACTGGCTGATGCACATGCTCCTTGGAGCTTAGTTCTAGCCTCTCTTTCCTGCTATGAGACCTTGTGTCTAAGGGAAGTAGAAGCTGAAGTTGCCCCCCCCCACCAAGAGTCTATGGCTGATGTTACCTTCCCTCTCTGCTTCCCCAGCCGCTGTCAGGAACACTCTATGGTGTGTTTAGTTCACCCAGTCGTGTATCTATGACATTCATCACAACACACTTGAATCTGTTTCCCAGACTATCATAACCATCCTGTTAGACAGATGGTGCCCTTGTCACCCACCATTTCTCAGCAACCTGATGGGTCCCTGAGCATTGATCTGCAGAACTGCAGGTTGACCCAGTGCCCTGTACTCATGGTCAAGCGATGGAGAACTCTGGAAGCAGCTTTTCTACTCACTTCCATGTGATCCCACACAAATTACTCAAACTCTGTGTGCCTTAGTTACCCAGAAAGTGGGCAGAATTTTAATGCTCATCTGATAAAGTTGTAATGAACACTGATACATTAGTAGTTTGATGTTTTCAGAACAGTACTGGGAAGTGGCAGCAATTGACAGCAGAGGCAGCATTATAACCACGTTTGTCTGTACCACAAACAATGTTCTAAAGCAAGGTATGTAGGTTCCTTTGAGCTAGCTAACTCCAGGAGGATTAAGTTCCTGCCTTCTTTGTCCTGCAGCCAAGATATCCATCCCGCCCAGACCTCACTAGGATGGAGTGGCATCCTTTAATAGGGTACTGTCTCAGGCAGGGAGCCAAACAATGGATTTTGTTGAATATCACCAGAGCTGACCAGATGGTGCGCTCACCTGGCTGTCAGCTGCACCTGACGGATTTGCCTTGTGTTAAGAGGCACATGGTTGGTAAGAGCTCGATGGGACTTTCCATTTCAGTGAAGAAGGGACTGATGGCGATGGGGAGGAGCAAATGCTCTTTGTTCAGTTTGGCTTTGCAGTATGTGGTGTCTGCTGATCTTTAGCTGCAACCTGCCAGCTAAAAGCCCATTGTCAAGTGAGACTATTTTCCTGTCAACCGAGATCACCTCTTATTTCCTTGTAAATGTAGACCTTCCCTTTAATTAAAGGCATTGGCACATGAGGATGGAAAACAGGTCATGATCCTGTTTCATGGAGTCCAGATTTCTGCAGGTGCAGTCCATTTCCTCCCCTCTGCTTGAAGAGCAGAGGTTTATGGGAATTACCCGACCCTTAGAGGTCTGCAATCAGATGGCCATTTAGTTCAAGCCTGAGGGATTCTGTCCAAAGCCAGACAGGCAAGAACCTGCCTGTCTCTGTCCAGACTGTTTGTCTGAGGACTGCCTGAGGAAGTCAATCCTTGGATCCTGATGATAACCATCATCCCATCTTCTCTAGCTGGATTCAGTCCTCACACTGGGTTGTTCCCAGTCTCTGTTCTGTAGAACGGATCCCATCTGGGGGATCTTTGTGTGGCCAGGATGCAGAGTGCAGCTCCGGCTGGCAATTGGAAGGAACTTCATGGCCCAGCAGGAAGCCACATAGGCCATAAACCCAGGTTGAGGAGAGGTTCCTGGTGGGCTGCAGAGGAGCCACTGTGGCTAAAAAGTCAGCTCCCGGGGTTCCCAACCTGCGGGAGGAGCCTGGGGCCTTGGCTGGGAAGCTGGGGTGCCCTCTTGATGCTCCTTGCATCCTGTACCACACAGCTCACTTGACATAGCTTAGCAGCCTTTGGCATAAGAGAGATAAACATGGCTGAATTGTTTTCCTGCAGTCTTGTTCCTAGACACATTCATGTGGGCAGCCAGCAGGTGGCCGCTGGCTGCCCAGACTTCAGGTCTAGGAGGTAGATTGAGGCCCGGCATGGCAGGGCCAGGAGGGTCAGCCGAGACTGGGGACCAGCCCAGCACAGCCTTGCTCTGTGGATCCCACGGAAGAGGAGCCAGACATTTGTCCTTCTTTGCTGCACAAGGAGCTTCATTGTCTTGTACTTGGCTGGTGAGGCCAGAGGCTAGCGTGGGTCGGACCTCTGAGGTGTCATGGTCCTTCCTGCAGACAAATCACAGAGGTGCGTCCTGTGAGTGTTGGCTCTGGCAGCCACGTGGGGCTGACAGGGCTGAACGCTCACAAGGCTGCTCGGGCTGGGGAACAACTGATGCACCTCATCACTTCTCCACTTGCTCAGAAAAGGCTTGTAAAGCTAATGTGCAAAATCAGGTGGAGTGCTTTGAAGAAATCCTGTGTAAACAGAACACAAACAGCAGGTTGCTTTGCCTTTAGGCCAGTGCAACCCCACCCCTACCCCGCCTCTGTCAGAGCAGTGAGAAGGAGGCCGCCACCTCCTTCTCAGAAGTGTGTTGAAGGCTGTGAGGAGAATATTGAAGGAAGCTCTGGCATCAGAGGATCTTGTGTGGAGCGTCCCGGGACCTTCTGACTGTGCCACCTTGACTAAGACACTTTTCCCCTTCAACTGTGTCACTTGGGAAGGCAGAGCTATACATTGCCGTATGAGGACTAACCCGCTAACGCTCGGGAAGTGTGTTGGGCTGCTGCCACAGCAGACAAAACTAGGGAACTTCTTGTGACTGCTGCCACCTGTGGTTTTGCACAGTCTTTCCTTTTGGTCCTGCATGTTCAACATCATTAGTTTCTCGAGGGTTGAGGACTGAGGTTCCAATTTATTTTCCTTCCCCCAAGGCCACGAATTACTTTGAGAGATTTTAGGAATGATGTGTTTCAACTCTGACTCTTTTGTAGATGAGAATCCTGAGGCTCAGAAAAAGTTGGGGGATTGTGCAGAGTCCCCTGCTAATGAGAACTGGGATGAGGATACGGCTCTCCTGTGTCAGTAATGGCTTTGTTCATGGAGCGAGGGCTCAGCCTGGGAGGTTGCCGAGGAGGCGTGGCAGTGGGACGGGGCTGACCCTCGCAGTCTCCATCAGCATCCCACAAACAACCCCTGTCTTCACTGAGCAGTAGCCTGGCCCCCTCTGCGGACACACACTACCCTTGTGCTCCTCTGTAGGGAGATCCTGGAGCTGAACGGTATGTCATCACCGACATGTCTGCTCTCAGTGAGTGAGGATACAGCCCAGGCTGTAAAAGGCAGCCACTCATGGGAAGCAGCAGCTAGTGCCTTATTTTTATTATTTTTTAGAAGAAACTCTATCGGAAGCACAGACTTGCTGTTCCTGCTGGGCGAGATGCCATGGACTGTTCACTGTCCCCACATCAGAGGGGCCAGCAGCATGTGCCTCTGAGGCCGAGCGGGGGCTCTGCAGTCTATAAAGCAAGATGGATGGGCAGCTCGGCAGGAGCAGAAGCACTGAGCCGCTTGGGGGCCCTGAATCCCCTCCAGCAGCTCCAGTGCCTACTGCTCAGGCTCCCTGTTGAGAGCGAGCCTGGGGCAGCTTGTGTCTGCTGCGCTTAGGGTCCAGCGTGCTGTCAGCAGTCTGGAGGTGAAGGGCAGGGCCATGGTGGCTCCCCCACCATCACACACACACACACACACACACACACACACACACACACACACACACACACACTGGGCAATCAGGTACATCTGGTGTGAGATGTGAGGAGCAATCCATAGTTTTCATCAGGAATGTTGCGGAGGACAGGTCTATCTCTCCTTCTGCGCTTGCATTTAGTTATCTTCCAGGAAAAATAACCCAGCCTTTCTTCTCCAGCCACCATCGTCTGGACAAGTTGTCAAGGAGGCTGGTGGATGTGGTCAGTGAGTTTAGGCATGAAAACGGCCAGGCCATCCTCCCCAAGGAGGGCACGAAATGACACCTTGGATGGCTTGCTCTCCCAGCCTGGACGCTCCTCCTCAGTTTGGTGGTGAGCCAGCTGGCTGCGCAGTGCTGGGGAAGGTGGGAGAGGCATAAATAACGAGTAACGAGTTCCACGTGTGTGGGATCTTGCCTGAAGCCCGTGCAGCGATGGTGGTGGTGGGGCAGTCTCCGCAAGGCAGAACAGGGGAGGAGCTCGAGGAGGGGGAGGGGAGGGAGAGGGAAGGGAGAGGGGAGGGAAGGAAGAACCGGAGGGGAGGGGGAAGGAAGGAGGGAGGGGGCAGGGAGCCCACAGCCTGCAAGCTCCTCATCACTTTCTGTGCTGATCAGAGACACCCTTTCTCCTCAGCCACCAGGAGCCAAACAGAAGTGGAATGGCCAGAGCAGCACGCTGGTGGTGGGAAGGGCAGTGTGATCTGAGGGAGATGGTGCCTGAGACTGTGTGGGTCCGGACTGTAGCAAGGTGGTATGAGGCCTCAAATATGGTCCCCAAATCCTGCTTCAGCGGGGGTGGGAGCAGTCTCAGGTCCAGGCTGGCAGCCACTTCAGGATAATGCCATCCATGGCCACTGCCCACAGGGGGAGCATGGGGTACCTGGAAGCTCAGCGCACACACCCTGCCCTCACCCTGCCCCCATTCCCGTCACTCTGCCCGGCTAAGTTGGCTTAGCCACCTGCTCAGTCCCTCTGGCTGGCCAGTGACAACTGCTTCCTGGGCCCCTTCCAGCACTGTGACGCTGGTTGGCGGCACTGTGAGAAGCCTCTGCAGCTGCTGGTTCCTCAGCTGTGCCTTTGCATGCATCCCCATGTTTTTGCTTGTAAAATTCCCTTCCTTTCTGTCTCAGGGAAATACATCCAGGTGAGGGGATAGCTCACATCTTCTTCCCGATCTAGAGATCTTCCTGCATCTAGAGAGCACTCTGTCTGTGGCACACCTCCTGTCATGACGTGAGCATTCTAGAAGAGGCTGCCCACCTCCCTCCTCACCGCAACTGTACACGCCTGGAATGGACAGACTCTCACCACGCTGTACTCAGTGCTGCTCTGGATGCAAAAGTTCTGTTCGAGGCCAGTATCTGTCCCCTGAAAAGCAGATCATCTGCAGTATCTCTGCTAGCAATGTAAGCCCTGTGGGTACGGCAGTGAGATCAACCCTAAAAGGCATGTAGGCCGGGAGAGAGCAGCTCTGAGCTGCCGGAGGGAACCGCACCCCAAATCCACATCAGGGGCCTCTCTGCAGGCAAAGCAGTTGCTCTTCTTCGGGCCCCACATGTGGGGCACACGTGCAGCACAAAAACGTCAATTGTCTTTCCGTGGTAACCACTCACATTAAGCTACCTCCTGGCCTTCCCTGGCAGATCAATTTAATTACAGGCACGGATGCCCAACGCGGGCCTGGAGAGCCAACCAGGAGCCTTGGATTTCAATAATGTCCAAACTACTTTGAAATCCAAATACAGCCAACCTTCAATTATCCATGCGGAGGAAAGGGACTGTGGCTAATCCTGAA
>PVIR01038855.1:0-14291 GCA_004026965.1 Petromus typicus | reverse complement strand
ACAGGGTCTCACTTTGTGGTTCAGGCTGGCCCTCAGCTCAGCCTCCAACTCACATCACAATCCTCCTGCCTCTGCCTCCCAAGTGCTGGGATTACAGGCGTGAGCCACCACGCCCGGCACTGTGGTATGTGGTACTGGTTGCTGCTGGGTGTGGGTCTCCACACCCAGTATTGTTATGTGGTTACCGGGGAATCGAACCGGGCCCTTGCGCTTGCAAGACAGGCGCTGGAACCACTGAGCTAACTCCCTGGCCCTCCCAGGCCATTTTTTCGAGCCTGCTCTCTAAGGAATGCAGTTCCACCTCAAAATGGAGATACTGAGCAGGGGACAGGCACATTTTTGCAAGATAAAAGACATCATGCAATAAGTCTGAAGTACACTGTCTAGCAAACCCATGTATAGGGGCTTTGGACACCATTAGTCAGCACACTTTGCCTGAGCTCTTTTAGGATATTAAAATCAAATGAGCTATGAACACACACATCCACCCCTGGGTTGTCAGGGTCAGGTAGAAGAGAGATAGGAAAGCACAAAGGGTCTTCAACTATTTTGCCTGCTGTAACAGCCTTTTGTAGAGTACGGCGGTAGGGAGTGGCCCTAGGAGTGGGCTTTAAGAGAGGGGCAACAAGACCTCTATGTGGCACCTAAGTAGGCTAGTGACTTAGGGTTTTCCTCAGATGTGGCTGACACAGCCTGTTGCAACTGTGGAGCTGAAGCTGCAGTAAAAGGAAAGCAAATGGGTGAAAAAGCCGAACACGGGGAAGTATGGCCAGAAGGGCAAGTGGAGGGAGGAGTAGTCACGGCCTCCTGAACTGACTGAGAAAGTTTGAGAGCAGAGTAGACTAAGGCCTGAGTGGTTAATGTTTGAGGGGAAATGCAATCCCCTCTTTGCTTGGCTTCCCAGCGAATGGTTCCTACATGCTCCCATGTTGCTAAGTTAATTGTCCTCTCCTGGGGGAAAGATGGAGCATATTTTTCTATATCTTTTAGCAATTTTATCACATCTTTTTTTGGTATTAAATATGTTGCTGCTTTAATAGTGACTTAAGCAATTTGACAAATTTACACTGATCTGATGACAGAGATTGACCCATGTTTTTAACTCAGCAAAGATAGAAGATTACTCCCAGCTGAACACACTTACCAGTAATGTCCCGTGTCCACATTCGGAATCATCCTGGGAGATCCATGTGCTGTCTCTTGTACTCCTAGTTTGTCTCACAGGTGAATTTATCAGTAGATCTGATTTAAATCCACTTTGGGCGTCAACTGTAGTAAACAGGGGAAGGGAATGTAACTAGAACTTTTGCATTAAGTTCTAATCTCCTGTGAGTTCACGGTACAGGGCGAAATAATAACTAGGCAGAAATGAGACTTAGAGAAAACTGAGCTTGGGTCTGATCCATGCTACTCTGGGCGTCAAGGACTCCTGACCCCAGCCTACCACACCTTTTATTATCTACATTCCAAAATACCAGGAAAGGCAGGGCCACACCAACAATAGTCCTAGAGAAGTTATATAGATGTCAGCAATAGTCCTAGAGAAGGGAGAGATCCGGTGCAGTTCTGCCCTGAAGCATCACAGCATGTGGGACCATTGAGTCCCTGTTGTTACCAGAGATGAAGACAAGAGTCAAGTCCAAAGTCCGTCTGCAGGCAGGAAGTCCTGGTCAATTCTGATCTTGCAATTCCCAAACAGGGTGATTCCCAACAGTATATATCATCCTCTAAAAATCAATACTGGATTTGTAAAGGTATCTGTCTGTAGGCCAAGTGAGATGGCACACATGTAAAGTCCCAGCACTTGGGAGGCAGAGGCAGGAGGATTGCTATGAGTTCCTGGGCTACCTAGTGAGTTCAGGGCCAGTTTTAACTGACAGTTAGTCCCTGTCTCAAAAAAAAACAAACAAAAAAAGTATCTGTAAAAACAGTGTTGTGTTTTTTCAACACTATTGAGCAGTTTTGTTAGTAAATATTTTCACATCTATCTTTCAGCACCAGCAGTTTTGTTCCTTACTTTTTTTTTTTTTTTTAGGTTTTTTTTTTTTTGGAGACAGGGTCTCGCTTTGTGGTACTGGTTGCTGCTGGGTGTGGGTCTCCACACCCAGTATTGTTATGTGGTTACCGGGGAATCGAACCCAGGTCCTTGCGCTTGCAAGACAGGCGCCGGAACCACTGAGCTAACTCCCCGGCCCCCAGCACCAGCAGTTTTGAAGTCACGGTCTGGAACTACATTTAACAAAGTCGGATACTGGCACATGCTATAACCCAAGTACTCAGGAGGCTGGGGAAGGAAGATCACCACAAGTTCAAGGCCAGCCAAGGCTGCATGGGCAGTTTAAGGCCAACTGAACTATTATACAAAGACCCTGTCCCCAAAAGACCAAAACATAAATGTTAAGAAAACCAATCCAAAAAATAAACAAAATCAATCCACCTAACATTTCATCATCATTAGTATGGATTAAAATAAATTCCTAACAATTCAAAACAATCTGTGATGCAGTCATGATTGCACATGCCATCTGTAATCCCAGTCCTTGTGATCCTGAGACAGGAGGAACACCATGAGTTCGAAGACATCTTGGGCTTCATGGCAAATTCAAGGCCAGCCTGAACTACAGTGACACTTTGTCTCCTGATTAGAAAATAATCTACGATAGTGAAGCGTGACTATTGTAAGGTCCCTGGACAGATCACTGACAATTTCAGAGAAGGACCACAATCTACTTTATTGCTGGCAGCTTCAAGGAATTCTGTGGGGTCCCCTGAGGCTAAACAACACCGGCTCCATCAAGGAAGTGCAAGGCAGCACATAAACAGCGGCCCCTCCGGGTCACAGTGATTAAAGGAAAACAAATAGACAAAGACTACTCACTATGGGGCTGGTTTGGGGCGGTTGAAAACAAGGAAGTGGGGCTGTATATAAGGGCTGAGAGCGCTGGCAATAAAGGCTTCTCCACCATTTTGTTTCCTCGTGATGATCCCCGCCCGTGGTTCGATGCCAGATGAGTAGCCCTCGGGAACAGGACCAGACAGAATTCACATCACCTTGAAAGCATCAAACAGAAGTTTACACTCATTTTTATACTTTTGTGTTTCTGTAGGAGGGGAAACAGCAACTATAGTCACTGGAGAAACAGTCATCAATCTCAACATAATTATATATGCAAAGGGGCAGTGAAGGGGGGGTGAGCAGGAGGTGCAGCAGGGCTTTCTGAGATCGCCTTGCTCTGCTAGGTTTGCGTAGTGCCCAGAGTTACAATACACCTTTCCAGCAAGCCTAGTTACAGAGTTAACCCATAGCTGCCCATTTGTACACCGAGAGGCAGATTTTGTCCTCAGTACTTTCTAACTTTGTTCATATAACCAAACTAGGATCAGTCTCCTCCAGAACTCCTTTCTGGTCAACTCTGTGTTCAAACTGGCCAACCAGAAAAATCAGTGTGAGATTTGGGAGGAAAAAGTGAAGCAATGTCTGTCTCTCTGGGTAGAAGTGAGAGACAGACAGAGGATGGGGAAAAGGTCCAGTCTGTCCTAACTGAAGACAAGAAGAAAAACAAGAAGGGAATGAGTCAGAAAAAGCCTCCTTTGCTGTCCCAAGCATCTTTGTGTGGGGATATAGGCTTCTCAGAGGTGTCTGCTCAGTCTTCAGTGCAGAAACCTGGGTGTCACCTCATACAAGACTAGACCTCAAGCTTCACAGCAGAGACAAGGGCTTGTGCCTAAAACTATTACAAACACAGTGTTAAGTAAAGAATTTTAAATAAAAAATTTAGCCTATTCCATGTATCTATGGCTCCTGACCTAAAATGTTTGTTTCAGAGAACGCACAATTCTTTATAAAAGAACTGTAGTAATTATTGAAAGAACAGCAGAAATAGAACCCCACTGTAGTAATTACTGCAAACAAGACCCACCCCCCATGAAACCTAAAATTAGTGGGCAAAAATTTAAGGAGAAATATGATACTTCTATAACCTCAAAATATCTTCAACTGGGCATAACGGCGGATGCCTATTACACAGCCTTCAGAAGGCTGCAGCAAGAGAGTCACCAGAGTTCAAGGCTAGCCTGCACTACATAGCAAGACCCTGTCTCAAAAAACAAAACAAAAATATTTCCCTCCAAATATCTATTAATTTATAAAGGGGAAGTGGTTAACTTCCCCGGGGGAGCCCAGTTAGACAGCATCCTCAGGGATCCAGGTTAAGGTCATCACTAAGAACCAGAGAACAACACAGCCCGTGTGATGGCTAAGAGAGGCTTCTGCCAGTGGCCATTTCAGAGGCATCGCTACCCATGGGGGAAACAGCCAACGGACGCAAATACCAAATTCTGCCACACCTTACCAAATACCAGACTAGAAGCCTTTAAATGCACAAGGTCATAAAAAACAAGGAAAGACCAAGGCAACTGTCACAACCAGAGGAGGCAAAGGAGTCATGTCAGGAGGCTCTGGACCGGGTCCTGGAACAGAACGTGCAGTGTTTGTGGTTGTATTCTACAGTTTTAATTTCTTCATTTGATTTCCTTCCAGTAGAGAAAGCTGGATGACAGCCATACAGGGACTCTCTCCGCTACTCCGTCAGCCCAGGAGTCTTCTAAATAAACTTTTCTTTCCTTGTGGAACTGGGGATCGAACCTAGAGACCATAAAGCTACATCCCTAGCACTTTTTATCTTTTTGAAACAAAGTCTTACTAAATTGCCCAGGCTGGCTTTAACACTCAATTCTTTTGCCTATTGAGTAGCTGGATGTACATCACCACACTTTATAACTTTAAATAAAAAATTTAAAATACCTATTTCAAACCAGATACATGCCTGTAATCCTAGCATTTGAGAAGCTGAGGCAGGAGGATTGCTGTAAATTCAAGGACAGCCTGGATTACACATTGAACTCAAAGCCAGCCTGAACTATATAGTAAGAATCGGTCTCAAAAATAAAATAAACCAGGGCCAGGGATTTAGCTCAGTGGTTCTGGTGCCTTTCTTGCAAGCGCAAAGACCAGGGTTCGATTCCCGGTAACCATGTACAATACTGGGCATGGAGACACACCCAGCAGCAATCAGCACCACATACCACATGCTGGGCGTGGTGGCTCACACCTGTAATCCCAGCACTTGGGAGTCAGAGGCAGGAGAATTGCTGTGATGTGAGTTAGAGGCTGAGCTCAGGGCCAGCCTGAACCACAAAGCAAGACCCTGTCTCAAAAAAACCTATAAATAAATAAATAAATCAAATAAACCAAAAAAAAAAAAAGAGAGAGAGAAAATAATACAAACAAACAAAATACTTTATTAAAAGGAAAACTGGATATCTTTTGGACATTGGTGGTTTGTTTGATAAGAAATGAACCTACAGATTTTTTTGAATTTTTTCAGTTATGAAGATTATATGAATTTTGAAACTATTAGATGTCTGATAAATAAACATTTTATATCTCCTTTTTTTTTTGTATAGTTTTTTGAGATGGCGTCTTCACTTTGTAGTTGAGGCTGGTCCTGATCTCAGCCTTGAACTCAGCTTTAAACTCAACAATCCTTCTGCCTCTGCCTCCCAAGTGCTGGGATTACAGGCATGAGCCATCACACTGACATTGTGGTATGTGGTTCTGATTGTTGGTGGGCATGAGTCACCGCACCGGGCATTATTACATGTGATTACCCGGGATCAAACTCCAGACCTTATGCTTGCAAGGCAGGTGCCAGAATACTGAGCTAAATCCCCAGCACCTATCTCCTTTTTTTTTAGTACTGAGGATCAAACTCAGGCCACTGTGCTCCTAGTACCACTTGAGCTAACTCCTCAACTACTTTTTTTTAATATTGGGGATTGAACTCATGACCTTGCAATTGCAAGGCAGACAGCGGAACCACTGAGCTAAATCCCTAGTCACTTTATACTTTTAAATTATATTTGAACACAGTGACAATAATTAGACGAATTATAATGGGGAAAATTACTATAGATTTATAATCAATAATCTATTTTAATATAAAAGTTAAACTTACAGCAATAGAATCATTATAAAATGACACTTTTGCTGGGCATGTAGCACATGATTATAATCCTAGCCCTCAGGAGGATAAGGCAGGAGGACCATTGTAAATTAAAGGCCTTGGGCCAGGGATTTAGCTCAGTGGTTCCGGCGCCTGTCTTGCAAACACAAGGACCCGGGTTCGATCCTTGGTAACCACATACCATACTGGGCATGGAGACTCACACCCAGCAGCAATCAGTACCAGATACCACAGTGCCGGGCATGGTGGCTCACGCTTATAATCCCAGCACTCGGGAGGCAGAGGCAGGAGGATTGCTGTGATGTGAGTTTGAGGCTGACCTCAGGGCCAGCCTGAACCACAAAGCGAGACCCTGTCTCAAAAAACCTAAAAAAAAAAAAAGAAAAAATTAAAGGCAGTCTCTGCTAATTAGTGAGTTCAAGGTCAGTCTGAACTATACGGTTAGACTCTGTCTCAAAAAAGTCTCATATTATTTTATTATTTGTATACACTTTATCCTAAATTAAAAAATACTAATTTTTCTCCCATCAAGAGGGAATATTATGTTCCACTATGGCATTTGAAAATTTAGGTAATAGTTATGGATCAAAGGGGAAGACTATATTCCCAAATGAAATCTTAACACAGCCAAGTGAAAATATGTAACATTTACTTTTATCCTAACAGTATCTCAACCCTATTTTTAAAAACTGTGCTATACACTGATTTTTGTTTTGTTCTTCTTTTTAAGAGGAATGACTATAATTCTTTTCCCTAAAATGTAATGTTTGTTTTAATTTTAGATAACCTTTTGTCTTCTTTTAATTCTTTTTCCTTTGAACAAAATGAACAAAAAGAAAGGAGCAAAAAGCCAAGCATGGTGGCACATACCTGTAGTCCCAGCATTTGGGAGGTTGAGGCAGGAGGATTGCCACAAGTTCCAGACCAGCCTGAGCGCACAAGATCCTCCAGTAACCACATACAATACTGGGTGTGGAGACTCACCCCAGCAGCAATCAGTACCACATACCACAGTGCCGGGCGTGGTGGCTCACGCCTGTAATCCCAGCACTTGGGAGGCAGAGGCAGGAGGATTGCTGTGATGTGAGTTTGAGGCTGAGCTCAGGGCCAGCCTGAACTACAAAGGAGACCCTGTCAAACAAACAAACAAACAAAAAGCAAAAATGAAGAGTGGGAGAGAACCTGGCCTGGGCTGAGTTAATAGAAAAAGAGGGTGAGAGAAAAGATAAAAATACACACTGTGTCTGAGAAACACAGAGCGGGCTGTTGCAGAAAGTTATGATTGCTTGTTCATACCTTTTTGAGACAAGGTCTTTTACGTTTTATGCTGGCCTTGCACTCTCAAACTTGTCTTTAGAGTGCCAAGCCTACAGGTATGAACCACCATCTCTAGCTTGGATAATGTTTACATACTTTTTAAAAAAATTAATCTCTTTATGTAGTTCAGGCTGGCCTTGAACTCATAGAGACCCTCCTCTCTTAGCCTACTATGTGCTAGGACCGCAAGTGTGCTCCATCACACCAGGTTTATGTACTTCTGCTTCTTCTTCTTCTTTTTTTTTTTTTGAGACACAGTCTCACTTTGTAGTGCAGGCTGGCCCTGAACTCACTATGTAGTCCAGGCTGGCCTCGGACTCACAGCAATCCTCCTGCCTCTGCCTCCCTGAGTGCTAGGATTACAGGCGTGAGCCACCACACCCAGCACTGTGATAGTGGTACCAGGGATTGAATTCTGGACCTTGAGCTTGCCAGGCAGACACCGGAACCACTGAGCTAAATTCCCAGCTCCTGTACTACATTTTTAAAGTTGAGAAGTAACTCATAACATAAAATTCACCATTTCAGAATGTACAATTCAGCATTTTTGGTAAATTAATTATGCCCTACAACTACCACCATTATTAAATTCCAAAGCATTCCTGACTTCCAAAAAAACGGACCCCACAGCTGTCAGCAGTCAGTCCCAGCGCTCCTCTCCCGACGCCCTGGGCAGTCCCTAATCTGCTTTGGCATGGATGTACCTGTTCCTAGGCTCATTTTCATTTTCCTTCTTGGCCTTCCTGCCAGGCATGCATTTAGGTGATTACTAGTGTGGAGGAGGACGTCACAGTCAGCACAGTGGGCTCCTTGCTGTCCCTCCTTCCCCTCCCCCTGGGGAGCAGCCCCAAGGTTTGGTGTGTGACTGACCCACCTCCAGCTCTGGGACAGAGCTCCAGTTAGGATTCCATCCACCATGCCTCTGCGGTTGGTTCAGGGAGACGCAATGACCTAACTTCTTGGGGCGAAGTGATGCTTAGGTCGAGTTAGTGTTTGTGTGTGTGTGTGTGTGTGTGTGTGTGTGTGTGTGTGTGTGTCCGTGGTTCAATTCATATGCAGTGTTATAGTTTAGAAGGTGACTGGGTTGTGGGGGCACTGTACTCACAGATGGATTCATTTACTGAGGCATCTGCAGCTCGTGCCCTGCTGGGTGTGGCCTGGGGGAGAGGGTGGTGGCTGGGGCTTGGCTTGGACGGCGCCTCTCCCTTCCCGGCCTCTTCCCCCTCTCAGCTTCCTGGCTGCCAGGACAGGGGTGGCTCTCCTCAGCTATGCCCCTCTGCCTCACTGTTTCAGCTTTGGTGCCAGCTGACCATAGGCTGAAGTTTCTAAAAACCATAGGTCCAAATAAACTCTTCTCCTTTAAATTGTGGGTGTTGGATATTTGGTCCCAGCAAGAGAAGGTGACTAAGATATACAACTAGTGTCCACATCGTAAATGTATATTCCCAGGCAAGCACCTTGCAGAACAAGTTACAGGACGTTGCCGCATTCCGGGTTCCTCAGGCCTCCTCCCAGGCGGGGGCCTGACTCCAGGAATTATCAGGCCTCTGACTGAGCTCAGAGTTTTGTTCAATGACCAAGAAATGAGTCTCGGTCTCTCCTGTCCTAGATGCGAGTAAATGGGCCTCTAGGCCTTGAAGTTTCGGAGAGTTTCAGAGGGAGACATGCCGAGTGGCAGCACAGGGAGGGAAGCAAAGGCAAGAGCTCTGCAGCAAGACAAATCACAGCTCCTGCAACAGGGAATTTTATAAGAAAGAGCCAACAGAGAAAGCTGTTTCCATGTTTAAATTTAATTTCTCTCAACTCCCAGTTTTTAATCTTGTTAAAATCTCAGATCTACCTCTTATTTGGAGTGTGCCCTTGGACATGCTACTTAACTAAGTAAACTTTTTTAAGTCTCAATTATCTGATCTGCAAAAAATGGAAAAACTACTTCCTTATGTTGTTGCTTTATGGCGTATATGCACATATGTCATATACAGAGAGTGAGTATGGCCTGAATACATATGCATTGTATATGAAAATACAGGCCGAGCACTCTGAGATAGAATTTGACCAGTAAGCAAGTCTAAAGACTTCAGTCACCAACCACGAACAGCACCCTTCCACGTAAGTCACTGTGACCACAGAAAGCAGCCAGAAGCGAAGCCTTGCCTCGCATTCCAGGGATGTTCTAAATGGTGTCCTTGCTGGGTGTAGCTCAGGGTATAGTGCTTTCTTAGTGACCGTGAAGCCCCGGGTGTGATCCTGAGACACACACACAGGGTTTCTGTGGACTATGGCTTTGAACACTGCCCTGAGCAATGGCAAAGAAGAGGAATAAAGACAGGAACTGTCATTTGGCCGCAGAGACCAGTGTGAGTCGTGTCCCACTGAAGTTCACGCTGCACACGAGAAGCAGCCTCAGCAGAGCAGACGAAGGGACAACTCTTCTCAATGGTCACTCTGCTGCCTTGGGACCTACTTCCCCCAGAGGCCTGTGCAGCCTGCACTGAGGAGGGGAGGGCAATTAGGACTCCTATCAGAAAGCAGAGGTTGCTAGAGGGATGGGTTAAGATAATAAAATTAAATAAACAACAGGTGCTCATGCATTGTGAAGAGGCTGGGAAGCCAAGGAGCCCAGATCCAGAGGCCTGAACTTAGGCCTCTTGCTACCCCATGGCCCAGAGACATAACTAGTTAGCTTGCCCAGCAGCAGTATCTATTAGCAGTATTCATCATACAATGATATTTGGAAGTTTCTACCTATTCCCTTCAGCATCTTGCTGAGCTCAAAGCTCTTGAAGCCATCCACTGTAGGCTTTACTCGTTTTCAAAGTTCATCAGATGGGCTGCAGATTTAGCTCAATGGTCCTTAGTTCAATCCCTGGAACCAAAAAAAAGAAAACCAAACCAAAAATACAAAGTTCATCAGAACTGGTGCTGTAGAGAAATAAACTGTAAAAGTGGAGAACTGAGCACGTTTTGAAACCGTAGATATGGTAAATACTTTTCTTTTCTCAGTTCTAGATTCCCATACCTTATTTTTTTTTGGGGGGGGGGTTGTTTTTTTGGTTTTTTTTGAGACAATGTCTCATTTTTTAGTTCAGGCTGGCTTTGAACTCACTTTGTAGCACTGGGTGGCCTCAAACTCACTGCAATCCTCCTGCCTCAGTCTCTCATGTGCCACTGTGCCCAGCATCGGTTTTAGTTTTTGAGACAAAGGTCTGATTTTTATTCTAAATCGAGCCACATGAGACTGTGTTCTCTTTGGCATAGACAAGTCAGTCAAATTCAAGAAGCCATTTCCTCCTCTTCTCTCTTCCTGCCTGGCCTCCCAGGAACGAGTGGGAGGGTGGAACTCAGCATGACAGGAAAGAGCTGGTTTAACTTCCGGAAACATTTTGGTGTGGACAAAGCTTTTCGTGCCCCACGTCCCATGTTCCAGTGTTATTTACTGCTCTCCTGTGCCCAGCACACACGCACGCTCTCACAGTCTCTCTTCCTAATTTCTTATTTTCACACTGAGTTGATTTCAACAAGGTATGAGGCAGAAAACTCAGACAACATTAATCCATATTAAACTGTTTAAGAAATAAGAGCTTGCCCATAACAGTGACTTGATTAATTCAAATCACCTCCACATGGTGAAAAGTAGGGCGTGTGTGTGCATAGGAGGTATGGTCGGGATTAAACCCAGGGCCTTTGTACCAAGATACACTCCCAAATCTTTTTATTTATTTATTTTTAAATTTTTGAGTCAAGATCTCAGTAAGTCGCTGGGCTGAGTCTGACCTTGTGATCCTCCTGCCTCAGCCTCCCAGAGTGCTGGGTGGGATTACAGGTGAGTACCACCACATCCACATGACAGTATAATTCTGAGTAGTTACTGCTAAGTTTATATAAAACTCCATTATTTAAATCACATATTTTCCTCCTGCCTAACAGGAAGTGAAGTCTACAATTCAGACACCTCTCTAGGGGTTGTGGCACTGGGCATTTGGGGGCTTTCTGTGCCTTGTCTAATGCCCACAGCTGTCTAAAGGGAGCTAGAGCCCTGATGCTCAGGTCTGAAATGCTACCTTCAAAGGGAAGGAGTGCAAACAGAAGGGCTAGGGCTGCCCACATCAGTAAGACTCCACTTTGCCCTAATTCCTAGCGCTATAAAAGTGGACTCCTCTAGGAGACAAACTCTCGGGACTTCGCGGGACTTGGGCGCCCCCTGCTGGAGAAGCGGAGTCTTCTGTGAGGTGGTTAGGACACAGGCCTAGAATGGGACACAGCAAACCAAGAAACTGCCTTTCTGTGCATAAGCAGAGCTGAGAGGCCGAGGGGCCAGGATAACAAATTTGCCCCTTCTCCCCGTTAGGTATGCTAAGGCCAGACCTGCCAAATGCTGTAACTCCGCAACTCCTTCCGCTTCTCTAGATTATACTGAAGCTTTTCTGGAAACTCAAAATATTGGAAGAGTAAATGTGTGGGCCAAAAATGATGCGTCCCGATCTGTTTCCATCAGCCCAAGTAGATTCTGTTCAGCTTCTTACATGTTTACTTTTACAGAAGCTGGATAAAAGCTGAGAGATTCTATGGCATTTGTAGCAAGGTGGAAGTGGATTAGGAAGTGTGGAATGGAGGGAGAGGTGCCTCACTAGAAGACTGCTTCGCACAGTGAGCAAGGAGAGCCCCGGCTGCGCTTATCCGAGGGAAGCAGACGTGCAAGGAAACGACTTATTTCTAAAATTTTTGTGGTGCCGGAAATTGAACCCAGGGCCTCACACGTGGAGGCAAGTGCTCTAACACACCCCTGCCCATACAGGGAAAAGGAAGAAGCACAAGAGAATTGCTGCCAGAAAATCAAAATAGTAGAGAAAATGGAAGTGCAGATGTAATGGGAGAGCTATGCTCAAGACTGAACTTCTTGCCGGGTGTGGTGATGTGAACCGGCAATCCTACTACTCGGGAAACCGAGGCAAGAGGGTTTCTGTGTGTCTGAGGCCAGCTTCAGTCTCAAAAATAAAAGACTAGGCTTCTCATAAAGTCTAAATTCAAGTGTTAGAAATCCACTACTCTCCAATATAATCAGAATGTCCAGATTCTGAAGAGAAAGATGTAGAGGAGCTAAGGAGGAAAATGGGAACTCTTTTCTTTTTGTCAAAGGCTCTTGCTGTTTTGGAAGACACAAAAAGCAACCCTGTGTTTAGACCCTTTTTCAGAAGCTTTTGCAAAGTTCAAAGATATCCTTGTGGAGGAGCTTCTCCAAACAGGAAAGTAAAAATTTATCTTTTCAAACACATCTACGAGATCTAGCTGTTCATTCATTATTCTTGTCCTGGCCCTGGCCATCCCAAAAGCTGAGCTTTAACGGTATGAAGCGAACTTAGCCCTGAACACTAAGCCTAAGGACGTCCAACCTCACCTTTATGTCAGTCTTCATTATTTTCATGCTTCCCCATCCAGCCCAATCAAGAAATACTGTTGGCTCTTCCTTCAAAATACACCTTTTCAGCCTGGCAGGATGGCTCACACCTGGAATCCTGGAGTGAAGTCAGATAGAAGTATGAAGAAGGTAGAAAAGAGACAAGGGGATTGAGATTCTAAAATTAAGAACTACAGCTTCTAGGCAATCCTTTTTCAAGAAAATGATGCAAGAATATTCCTAAATATCCTTTTCTCTGTAAATTGCATTTTCTCCACCCCAAGGATAGAGCTGTCCCCTGTACCTGTGAATCCAGTTTCCTCCAGAAGCAGTAGCACTGGCTCAATGCAGACTCATGTAGATGGCTTGCGCTGTGACCCAGCAGATGGTGCAGACCCCTCCGGTGTGCCCACCCGGCCGTCACAGTCCCCTTCCCTAAGCGCCTGCTCTCTGGCCTTCTGCCTGATCGACCCTACTTGGGCCTTGTTCTGATGCATGCTGAAAATTCTTTTTCTGCAATGACAGTCAACGAATCTCCAAATGTTTTATTTCATTTCCTAGTTTTTTGAGGCAGACCTTTGCTGTAGTTCAGGCCTGCGCAGTTCAGCCTGGCCTCAGACTCACTATGTAGCCCAGGCTGGGCCGCCTTGTGACCCTCCTGCCTCAGTCTCTTGAATACTGAGATCACGGGCCTGCGCCGCCACACCTGACCTTCCCTCACTCTTCAACACAGAATATAGAACCTTTCCTTATTTAGGGTACTGTGGATTGAACCCATTTCCTTACACTGAGCTATATTCCAACCTTCTCCTTCTTTTTTTTTTTTGAGATAAGGTCTCACTGGGCTGGAAGTTGTGATCCTCCTGTCCCAGATTCTGAGAGTGCTAAAGTTACAAGTGTGTATCTCTACACCCAGCTCACAGCAACCCTCTTAACCTTAAGTCACATCCTGTCACCTCCTTAGCTGCGCTTCCCATTTCCCTCTGAGTACAGGCCCAGGTCCTGGTTCTACCAAATCAGCCCTCCATCCCGCAAGCTCTCTGGCCTCAGCACCACTCTCTCCATCCAGGACCATGGTGTCCCTGCTATTTCTCAAACACGGCAGACAGTTTCCAGTTTAGGACCTTGTATTAGTATTACAGATAGCTAAATCAGATAGAAGTTATTATGTAGTCATCGAGGAACTTGGCTCCCAGGGAAATCAGCACAGAAAAATAAAGACATCAGAATTGTGGCTGGAGGCGAATCTGAAGAAGGCCAACATCAAGATGGAGTTGAAAGGCCCAGGCCTGCAGGCCTCCCTCAGAGATAAGCAGCAGTGTGAAGTTATGCTGTGATTAGCACAGCCTGGTCCAGGGAGCCCAGCCAGGCACCAAACACGCAGGTGGGGGACCAGAACATCTGGTACCATACCTTTGCCCAAATGCCTGTTCATCCCATGAACCCTCACAACATGACTTGTTTCCCTACTGGATCAATACTTGGGCCTTGTTCTGATGCATGCTGAAAATTCCGCTGTACTTGTAATTCTTTTTTTTTTTTTTTTTTTTTTT
>PVIR01038854.1:0-14305 GCA_004026965.1 Petromus typicus | reverse complement strand
AAAAATAAGTTTTAATAGTTATGATACAATCTATGCAATATTTCTTTTGCCTGTGTTTTCAACTTTTAAATTAGTTTTACCCTTTAAGTATGGCTCTCACTTCTCATTCTATCTGACAGAATTGTTCTGAAAGAATAAATGGTGTTGGGGCTGGGAATACAGCTCAGTAGTGCATTGCTTGCTTAGCATATGAAAAGCCTGGGTTCAATTCCCAGGAATGCCAAAGGAAAAAAAGAAGAGTGAAAGAATAAACGATAATAGTGCCTGACTCATTTTCATCAGAAATACAAACTCCATGCAGGAGAAAACCCTGCTTCATATACACATATAAACAATGAACAAACAAGCTGCTGACTTTGGTATTAAATTTATAATAACTGCACCATTTGCTAAGTGGTTACTATGTCCCCCAACCCCTGCACCCCTTTTTAATATTGAGACAGGGTCTCATGTGGCACTCACACTGGCCTCCAACCTACAGTCCTCCTGCCCAGCCACTCAACAGGTGAGATTACAGGCGTGCAGCACCATACCTGACCAGATGTCCCACTTTTGATGTCAAACACACAATAACTATAAGGCCATCACTCTGCTATCCAGAGTCTCTAAATGAAAACTAAGAAATTAGGCTGTCACGGCCCCAGGCAATGTCTTCACCTACTCCTAAGATATACTTAGGCAAAAGTCTCATGATTGCCCAGGGACTTAAAATTTTAGAGAAATCCTTTTTTATAGAAAAGATGAATATAACAGAGATTGAGTGACCTGCTAAAAACACGAAGACAATTCAGATAAAACAAAAAAAAATGTACATGTATCCATTCTCGGGGCCAGGAGTCCTATGAGAATTATAAATTCTGGGGTGCTGAGTTTCATGGTTTTCTACATCACTCTGACTCAACTGTTATTTCCTGATTAGCAAGAATGTAAAATCATCATATTAAAATGATTTACAGGCTAACGTGAATCTGACTCCTGCTGCATTATTTAATTGGAAAACTCTGTTGTGCATCCATCCTTTATCCCTAGAGAATAAAAACAAGGGAGCCACATAGTACATAAAGACACTTCAAACAGGAAGCCATAAGGCCCATCTGTATTGATGGCTAACCTGCCAACATTTTTTTTGTGTTTGAAAAGGACACTCCACCTGGTAAGGGCAAGCTTTGGTGAGCTGGAATTCACCCGTTGTGAAATTAATCATCTCCATATCGATGCCAAACCTACAAAGACAAAAACCAAAGGTTTTAAATAGCACTACGAGCTGCCAACAAAGACAGAATAATACATGTGTGCACTTACATCTTTACCTGTGCACATACAAATTCACCCCCCCCACCATGATCCTAAGCTCACAGCACCCCCATTCACACCTGGCGTATGCCAAGAGTCCAAAGGACAGGATTCAGTGAATGATTTTGGCACCACAGAATGCAGAGAAACATATAGTGACAAGAACTCTAAATATGAAGCAATTGTATTCTCCAAATGATTCACAGATAGGGAACCTAAAAAGAATTAAATCAAAGACAAAGGAAACACGTGGAGATGGCTTGAGATGTTGCCGTGGCTGGGAAGTCCTACTGGCCTAGCAGTATAGCACCAGCAGCTGAACATCCTTCAGTACCTAAGACAGCTGCTGCAACACACACACACACACACACACACACACACACACACACACACACACATCTCCTGTCTACAATGTCAATGGTGCTAAGATCAAAAAACCTGAAGTAAGGGGACATGTTCCAAACTGAAAGGAAGCAATGTTCTAAGTACAACTATCATTCTGTGCAAATAACCATAACAGACATGAATAAACACTATCATCATCTCTTATAATTTGACTGTCAAATAAAATATACTAAAATCTACATTTATTTTTGAGACAGGGTCTTGCTAAATTGCCAGCTAGTCTTGAACAAGATATCCTGCTGCCTCAGCATCCAAGAAGTTGGGAATACACATGGGCACCACTGCAGCCAGCTTCATATTCATTATGACTTACACTCTTGGTTTCAGAAGTATGATGGTAAAGAAAAGTCATGATAGTAAAGGTTCCCTAACACAAGAAAAGAACATAACCCAGGTATTTCCCTTCTAAGTGTTTTACCAAAAAGAGTTAAAGACATCATATTATAAAGATACATGCGCACTCACATTTACAGCAGCACAATTCAGAACACCTATGTCTTGGAAATAGCCTATCTGTCCATCAACAGATGAATGTATAAAGAAAATGTGGTTTTACACACAATGGAGCACTACTCTGCCTTGAAGGATAAACTGGAGACATTTGTAGGAAAATGGATGCAGACTGACACCATAATATTAAGTGAAATAAATACAGAAGCTTAAATATCACCTGGTTTCTCTTACATGAGAAACTAGATAGTAGAAAGTAGAAAGATACCTTTTTCAAACAGGAAAGGGATCAAGAGATGGAGAAGGGGAGGGAAGGAGAAGGCATGAAAAAAGAATGAAGATGTGTTAGGTACACACACCAACTCCTCACGAGGAATGTAATCATCATGCACTGCAAATATATACTAATAAAAATAAAAAATAAAATAAACAAATACATTGTTTTATCTTTAAAAATAAAAGAAAGAAAAGAACTTCCATCAAACAGTGGACCTGACACAGTGATCTGGAGTGTGCCAGACAGCACAAGCTCAGGAACTCCTAGCAAGCAGCAGAACACTGATGGGCTGGCTGGTCGTGCATGTGCTGCCTAAGGAGTGGGCACTATGAACACTCACACAGACCCAGAGATAAGCCAAGACTTCTTCTATGGCTCCGAGTCTTAAGCATGTTTCCCAAAGAACCCATCACAGCAGAGCAACTTCCTACCATTTGTGCAGCAGGCGGCCTGCAGCTTCCGGCTTGGGGTACAAGGAGAGAGGCAGGAGCTGCAAAGACACTGGCAGGGAGGACGGGTTCCTCACCACAAGGTACTTCACCTGGATACAGGGAGAAAAGCATCAGTGTGGCAAAAGACAGAGCATCCTCTTCAAATATTCCTGCCAGAACAGCACAACCTCATCCAGCTACAAGGAACCACCATCCAACATGAACCAAGGGACAGCGTAGAAAATAATCAGTCTGCAAACTTTACACAATCTCATCTTTGGCTTGGGGTGTAACTCATTGGTACTACAAACACTTAAGTTGGGTTCATATCCAACACCAAATACTGTAACAAGGGGGAAAAAGCAGACTGTAGAAGAATAACAAAGACTGAGAAGACAATGCAATTAGATCTTGGGTTGCATCCCAAACCAGGAAAAAATTAAAACACAATAAAGTATGATAGTAAGCTCACTGGAAAAGTCCCATACATCAGTAATTTGTATGTGGGGGTTTTGTTTCTTTGACTTTGGGGTTCTTTTGGTATAAGGAATTGAACTTGAGACCTTGTACTTGTGAGGCAAGTGCCATAACCACTAAGCTAAATCACCATACATAAAAATTACAATTAATGCTTCATTTTCTGATTTTGGTAGTTATAACCATGTTATGTTTTTAAAATAAATCACACTGAATTAGAGGTAAGGGGGCCTACCATCTGCTACTCTCAAATGATTCTTAAAAATATGCATGCAGAGAGAAAGGGAATGATTAAATAAGTGCAAGAAACATTAAGTGTTGATATATATTGGTAAAGGGCCATTGGGAGCGCTTGGAACTTCTCCAAGTAGAAATTATTTTTTAAAAAGTTAAATGAAAAAATAGAAGCAATCTTAGGGCTCACACTGAGAAGCTCAAAGAGCACTGAGAATGTGCACACTGTAACTCAGGCCCCATGACTGCTCCTGGTGTGAGACATTAGAGCTGGGCCGCTGATGGAAATTCCTTCCCTCCGCACTATCCCCCTGCCAACCTGGCTGGCTGGACAAGCATGCACAAAGGAGGAAGCCGGTACACGAAGGATGAGAAGTAAATGCACAAATGGAGTGACGCCGCAGGGGCATCACACAGCAGCCTGGCTCACTCTGAGCTTCCTTTCAGTTTCCTGCTAAGCCTGTGTGAGCCAAGATTTTCTCTGTTGCTAGTAAGCTGAATATTTTCTTGACTCATGTTTCATTTATGAAGTTCACATTCAATTCAAAATTTGTCCAAAGCATGTTCAATCATCCTGCTCCTTTGACATATCACAAGAGCCTTAATGATGTATGTTTATGATTTTACAGTAATTTTGGTTCTGAAATAGAATCCAGGTGGAAATAGAGTAGAAGCTTGAATTGTAAGCAACTTATTCTGCAAATGTTCCCAAAGACCAGCAAACATTTCTTAGGAATTTCAACCCAGAAAACAAGTGATATCTTGCAATACAAGTAGTACAGGACATCGAATGTCACATGATCACAACTGAGCCAATGGTGGTGCTCTCACATTCTCTTTCTCTCTAGACAGACAGACAGACAGACAGATCTGTCTCTCTGTTGTCAGTGTGATTAGGGAGATGTGTAAAATGTGGGAAACAATGTAAAGTTTTGTAGAAAAGCACCGCCCAAATACAGCAACAGCAGTGCAAGCAATGAATGTACTTAACAACAATGCAATGTCACATTTCCATGAAATCCTCCAAAGGCAATAAAAGCAAGTGTCACACGACAGGTTCTTGGTTAGAGTTGCACAAAAGGAAAAAGATTCCATTGAGCCAGCAGAAAGCAGTGATTCTCTTAGAGTGAGGTTCATCACCCTACATAATAACCCTCCTCTCTCTTCTTCACACCAATCACAAAGACAAATGTATGTTTATTTATTTTTCTTTATATTTTGTATTTTCTCAACTATTTTGTACTACATTACAGTATTGTAATCATTTTCACATGAATATTTTTGGGTTGTAGAACAAACATTCTGAGTTTTCATTATTTCTTATGTGCAAATTTGTTTTGATATACAAGTGCTTTGGATTAAAAGCATATTTCCCAAACAAATTATACTCAGAAACTAAGGTTTTACTGTATTCTGAAAAATCCAAGAACTAGGGTGTCACTGACAAAAAGATGAAAAGACACTGTCCATACCATGCTGTTCCGAAGGGCAGTTGCACTGAAGTTCAACACAAGGCCAGGCTCCATGACCAATCGAGGCAAAAACAACAGAAAGGATTCTGACTCCTTGGATTTTTTGAAGTGGGCAAACTGAGTCATTCCTAAAACATTCTTCCTGTGTAATTAAGAAACACATTACTATGGAAAATAATTGCAATATTAAAAAAATGAAGAAAATCACTACATATCACTCCTAGTCAAAAGAATAAGGACTTGGGAAAAATGGATTATGCTAGGTATAAGGTAGAGAAAGTCTAACATTGACTTTGGAAAGTCAAGGAGCAACTCAGTGGTCAAGTGCTTGGTTAGCACTGCCTGCATTTAATTCCCCGCACCAAAAAGGAAAATAAAAAGTTGACCCAATAATGTTCTATTTCATTGGAAAGTAATCAAGGGCACACAGAATGCTGCCAAATATCAAAAGAAACATACCAAATGTAACATCAAAAATAATGACAGTTAATAAAAAACACACTAAAGAAGCTGGTGACACTCAAAAGAGGCCTTTAGAAAAGCACCTGCTAGTGAACATAGAATGATCAAAATAAAGACATCACCATTTTGCAGCTGCAGTTCTTTTTTTGTATGTTTGTTTTTTTGTTTTTGAGATAGGGTCTCGCTTTTTATCTCAGGCTGGTCCTGAGCTCAGCCTCCAACTCACATCACAGCAATCCTCCTGCCTCTGCCTCCCGAGTGCTGGGATTACAGGCGTGAGCCACCACGCCCGGCACTGTGGTATGTGGTACTGATTGTTGCTGGGAGTAAGTCTCCACACCCAGTATTGTATATGGTTTCTGGGGAATCGAACCCAGGCCCTTGCGCTTGCAAGACAGGCGCCGGAACCACTGAGCTAACTCCCCAGCCCATGCAGCTGCAGTTCTAATAACTGATTTGAGCAAGGATTTCATGTCAATGCTAAAATCATGGACTGAAACATTCTGAGAGAAGAGTAAATTTGTATGATATAAATTATTGTAGCACAGAGTTTTTTAATTACATAAAGGAAAAATGGTATCAAAATAGAAGAGATCTGTCATGCATCTCCTAAACCAAAGAAACAATGTTAACAGACAAACTGACATTTATGCACCGCCTTATGTGATGCAATAAAAAGACACAAGATCAAGGTACTTAGTATTCTTGCTAAAAAATGTTTAATTTGAATGTAAACCTAAGGAATCAAATCACAAAAATCCAGTATGAATGTTCTACAGAACAACTGACCTGGATGCAAAAAACCTGTCAATGTGAAATAAAATAGAGCAAAATTGAACCCTAGTCTAGATCTCAGAAATAATAGAATCAGATTCAATGCCTAGTCCTTGAGCACATCAAGAATAAAAGAAAACAAACACACAATAAATATTAGCTCAACTAAGGAAAGTTTAATATAAAATGGATGTCAGATAATAAGCAATGATACTGGATTTTCTGGGCATGCAATGGGCATGAGTAATTTCCTAATAAATGTTGAAGGTTGAAGTATAATGATAAAGATATTCCTAGTAAAGTACTGACCCCTGAAGTATGATATGTACAGTGTACTTTCAAATGACGTGGCAAAAAAATGAGTGAATATGTAGGTAAACAGATACAGAATGAAAGAATAAAGCAAAAATTATAAAACAGGAATATAAGCCCAACTTAGTTGAGGAATATCTATCTTCAATTTTTAAGAAGGTTGAAATTTATCAAAATAGAAAGGATAGACAAATATCACCAATCACTAAAACTTTAGTATAATTTTAAAAACTTTTATGTAACAGTTTCTCTCCCCACTGTTTAACAACAGAACAGAAAAAAGTTGAAGACTAACCTACAGACATCACCATTTTTATATTTCTTCCACCTTTCATACAATTTATTTGCAAGTTCTGAATCCATATTCCAGGTAGACTGATCCAGAGAAAGGCTCTCATCCCAATTAGGTCTTTCTAAAAGGCAGATCAAATTTAATGTTTAGATTTACAGAAAGCATAGTTAATTAATAACCCCCAAGACCTGGCTATTAAAACATCTCAAACTGAGAGGACTACTGAGTGAATAAATGCTACCTCTTTCTTCTGCTACTTAACTACAAGTCCCTCTAACTTAATGACAAATGATATAGCAAATTAAACAAACGTGGAAAACAAAATGAAATTGAATTATGTAAAAGTATTAACAAAAAAGACACATGGCTTGTGAATATCACCTGAAACAAATTAAGACTATAATTATCGCATTTTTAATAGCTTTAAACCTGAAATATAAAACTGCTTCCATGTAAATGTTCATCATCCAAGGCTTTCAGGATCCTATGTCAAGTTTGAGACACAAAGGGCACTTCTCAAAAGAGGTCCCAACAGTTGCTGACCCCACACAAGTGGCTCATTCATAAACCGGTCTGTTGTTCACTTCGTCCTCCCTGCTTACCTATCCTGTCCTTCTGTGCTATATAGAGTACTAGGAAGGAAAGGTGGGAAATATCTGTACTTTAAAACGCTCCTCTTAAATAACTCAATGAATTGAAATGCAAAAAATATATACAAGTTTTTTTTTTTTTTAATCCAGAAAACTAGAAACTACTTCCATATCAACGCTTGGACCTTCAGTCTCACACTACAATGAGCATCTCCTACAAGAGGCTTCTGGCTCTATGTCTTAATCTGCAAATACAATTCCACACTACTTTTATTAGCTTCCTGTTGGCTCTTATGTAAAAGAGCCAGAATTTTCCAATTATTCCTAATCAGGGCATTACAATGATCAAACAATATTACTTTTTAAAGGTCCTTACAAAAGCATAAGCTACATAAGACAGCATTATTTACACAAGTACCCTGATGTATCCTGGAGGATTCTTTTAAGAATGTGAAGTAATGCTGTCAATGATCATGCTCTATAAGAACAGAAATGATGCAACTACTTTGAGAGAATTAACTTTCCTTCTGATTTCATTCACTGCTTCCCAGTCCCCCCAATTCCTCAGAAACTCTAAGGGCAAAATACTTACCTGCCTTTGATTTTCCCATGAAATAATGCATGCCACAATGTGCTATCACTTCAAAACCCAGACTCCCTTCCTAGATTGAAAAGTAATATATGAATAACTTAAATCACAACACTTGGCATAAAAATCCTAATGCACTAAAATATGAAGCAGATATGGCCTCCACCTTAGTGGACTCTCTTTTCACCAGAAGCCAAACAACTAAAAAGAAATTTCTCTGTTTTCTTTATCCTTGAATCAGTTCAGAGAAATGTGAGCTGCCTCTCGCAGGAAGGGTCACAACAGTGGACTCCGCACGATCACCACTGCCCATAAAGATATCCACAAGATAACCAGCTGCCACATGAATTAAAGTTTAAATCAGTTTTTGGACAATTTTAGTAGGTTAGTTTTTTTTTGTTGTTTTGCTTATCTGTTTTTTAACTGTACGCTAATCCTCTGAGAAGCAGCATGCCAATTTATATAGTAAGTCCTAGCTACTCAGGACATGTAACATCCTATTCCTACAGATCTGAAAAGTACAGATTTGCAACTTTTATACACACACCTGAAACCTGCCTTCTGCTACTTCCTTTAGATACTTTTCTTACATGTGTCTCATAACTCGAAAAAAGGCATTTATAAGAAATCTCCCCTGTTCAAAATATATAGACGGCATTAACCTCACATTTTTGTTGAGGATGACGTGTGAAGTCCTACCTTCAAAGTTACAGCTGAACATGTGGCATTTCTAACTGTGAAACCAACACTAACAAGTGAGAAAATCATAAAGATGATTGCATGAATGTCTCATAGTGAAAAACTAGAACTCAGTGTTATACAGAATAGCTTAGATCAAAAAGAAGCAACAATAACTAAATAAAAAAGGAATAAATATTAAGAAAAATGAAACATGTTTAAGAGAACTAAATTAATACAATTTACCCAGATTCTAAAATATATTCTCTTCTGAAACCTTTCAGGTCTTAGCTTTGGCCCACAAGGAAAATTCAAAGGCTACATGCAACAACTAAATGTCACTTAACAGAGGGACTGATCAAGTATTTAACAATCTAATTTAAGTTAGTGCAGTACAGAATGAAATTTCAAACATGCTGTCTACAGCAAGCATATATTCCTTGTTTAAAACTTTTGAAATAAGGGTGGAGGATGTACCCCAGGGATAGAGCACTTTCCTACTGCACCTGAGGCCCTAGGGTCCTTCCTAGCATCACAGAAAAAAAAGAAAAACCATTTTTGAAAATGAATGAAATAAAATTAATCCATTTGGAATAATTTATTTTATTAAATAATCTCAAATTACTTCAAGAAAAGTAGATCATTTCAAATAAAGATTTCAGTGTGTAAACAAATTTGTCATTTAAAATTGGCCTGGTAATATCCTTCAATTTTTTATCAGTGAAGAACACAAACTTAACTGTTAACAAAACCCAATAACCATAAGTAAACAAAAAGAAACATCATTACTTTAAAAACAACACAGAGGGTGTTGTAAACAGTACCTTGGTTGGTGCTGAGAAAATCTGTAGAGGTATTGCAAAAATAGCACCTATGTTTGTAGTCAAAAATACATTGGTGAATAAATTTATGGTAATGTCTTTAACAGCAAGTTTCAAAGAAAATACATTCCAACAGCCTGGAGGTAGAAATAAAGGGCCAGTGAAATTCAGAATCTAAAAAGAAAAGAAGCAAGAGAGATTACTTTTCCTAACACTAAGTACAGTTAAAAATCTTTATAAAATGTGATGCTAATGTTCTTCTATTCACTAGAAAGTGTAACTTTACTGAATTAGTTCTAGATTAGAGAGTGACTTATTTCCAGTATCTTTTAATATGCCATTATCTTCAATTTCACAAAGGTAATCTTAGTATGTTCGTAAGTGGTACTTCTCAAACCCTATTTTATCATTAATCACGTTTATTTTTTATTACATAATATCTTTTTGGTACAAATCATATAACATTCTTAATAATCTTAAGAATAAATATCCTTAAGAGATATATGCTGATTATTTTTAGTTCCTTGGGCCGGGGATATAGCTCAGTGGTTCCGGTGCCTGTCTTGCAAGCGCAAGGACCCAGGTTCGATCCCCAGTAACCACATAACAATACTGGGCATGGAGACTCACCCCAGCAGCAACCAGTACCACATACCACAATGCCGGGCGTGGTGGCTCACACCTGTCATCCCAGCACTCGCAGAGGCAGGAGGTTTGCTATGATGTGAGTTTGAGGCTGAGCTCAGGGCCAGCCTGAACTACAAAAGCGAGACCCTGTCTCAAAATAATAATAATAATAAAATAAATAAATAAATAAATAAAATAAAAATATTTTGAGCTCCTTGAGCAATAGTTTAAAAGTGAGAAAGAGGCAGGATACCAGAAGGGTACGTGGGTGTGGGAAGGAAAGATACTGAGATCTTACAAGGCTTTCTGAAAAGTTAAAAGGAAAACACTCGAAATGGGGTAAAGGGGGAAAAATAATGAGATTATAACAAAAAACAAAGGAAACAAAGCTTTTGTATATGGGGGTGAGGGTGGTAGGGTGGGTAGGGCTATGGGAAAAAATGAGAATTAAGTTGTGTCATATACTGGTTCAAATTCTCATGGCTGAGTGCAATCATGATGTGTATATGTAATGTACCAATAAACATTTCAATTTTAAAAAAAAGCAAAACTCCTAGGTTTGATACAAAATGTATAATACTGAACTCCCTATTTAAACATGCAAACAACTTAAATCACTGACTCTTTCTAAATATACTTATTCTTTTGTGCAGTGCAAACCTTTAAGTTCTAAACTCTGATAAGGTTTGTCTTATTTTTCCATTAAATAGAATTATTTAATTAAGTAAAAAAAAAAGGAAAATACTTGTTTAATTGTACATCGAAATTAAATTTTATAGGTATTAATTTCATAGCATTTGACTAAAGTCAAAATAAAGCTGTAACATGTCAAAGCTTGGAAAAATGCATACCTTTAAAATATGCTTGGTTTCCCTGGAAACAAACACATCCTTTAACACCAGACCATGGTCAAAATGGTTGAGACACCATATGGACCACACTCCTGACATGTTCTCATGACTCTCTATGTGAAAATGGGCTGCAGAGGGGTCCACCCTAAAATACCTGTGGATGGCAGACATATATACAGTTAGCCCTGAGTGAAGAAAACCATCAGCTTTTGAAGGAGCCTCTCCCTGAGAATAGGGCACGGCACACCAAATGGAGTAAGAGACTGATGTTGGCAGTGACCGAGTCACTGCCTCTACCTCCTGGCTCACACAAACATCAGTGAAGGCCAGAAGTGAGCAGGCAGCACACAGGCAGCTCCAAGATGTGAAAGTCCAGACCTGCTACTTCCATGCATACACCTAAAGCCTACCTTCCGCTCCCTAGAAGGCTCCCTAGAAGGGAACATCTATTCCCACATATCAGACCACCGGGCCTAGAGATCTATATCATGAATTGAATTAAATCATTCTCTCTCCCCTCCTCTGCTAGGAACCCTTTCACTGTCTCAGCAGCACTCATGCAAGGGGAAGCAGCTGCAGAAAGAGAATTCTACAAGTTGCATCAGTTATAGTTTTGCAGCATTTCTAGAGGGAAAAACTATCATTTTAAGGAAAGTGGAAAGAACATACCCATGCACCACTGGGGATGAGAGGCACGCTTTTAGTGTTGGAGGGTTTCTTGTTCTCTTCACATCTTCTGGAATTCCACTCTCACATGCTGTAGCTGTTTTTGGTGTAAAGAAATAAATATTAATAAAAAGTGGTAAGTAAATAGATTTTTAAAAATTAAAAATAAAATAAAAAATAATTCTCTTTGCTGACATCATTAAAAGTGAATCAAATATAAATGGTACATACTTTCTCAAATACTTCCATGTTTCTTCCTCACTGACTTGTTGCCAATGATCTAGACTATGAGGTCTACGTCCCTCCCCACCCTCTCTTTAAACCAACCTTTAGTATCTTCTTTTGGGGATAAATAACTTAAGAAGAATACTTCATGGCTTTTCTTTTACTCAGCCCTGTCTTTCCCATAAATGAGATGAAAGTCCTGGGTCTGTCAGAGATGATAAAGGTGGAAAGCAGAGCTCACTGGGTGGGGCAGAAAAGATCACGCAGAGGACCAGAATCCAAAACAGGAGTAAAACCACATACCAAATGGGAACTTAACTGTCACTAGTGGGAGTGCCTTTCAAACTCCACTCATTTATGAAAATAACGTTTTTAGGTTTTCCTTGATCTAGGACATAATACTGCTGTTGAGTTTTTAACTCTTATGCTCTCAGTTCACTCCCTCTCAAGCTGCACATATGCTTCCACAACAATTTAAACACTACCAAAAATAATGTAACTAATATCTATCTTAGACGGAAGTGTCAGCATTTTCTTGAGTATCCCTCCAACTGTTCTACACATACACAGACACCCCTTTAAAAACTAAGATGGCCACAGACATGGACACTTTTTAGTAGCTGTGGAGGGTGAGCTCAATTTAACGGTGACCTGTCATTGGATTCTCAAGGCTATTCTGTTGTCAAAAACAACACCATTTCTGTAGCTATAGTTTGAGGGGGGAGGAAGAGGTATCAATACACTGCTCAGGCTGGTTTTAAACTCCTGGGCTCAAGTGATCCTTCTACCTTAGCCTCCCAAGTAGTGAGCTATGGGCACACTACTATACTCAGCCTGGATTTTTGAATACACGTATAAGTGCATCTGTAGGATCTGTTGCCAGAACTAGAATTAACACTAAGAATAAGTGTACTCTGAATTTTCGTAGACTGATCATTTTCTTTCCAAAACAGGCTGTGCTGATTTATGCTCCAGTTGAAATAATGTTTTCTTTCCTAATTATTAACTAAGAATACTGGCAACCTTTTATCTTTATTGACCTAAGTAATAAATTATAACTCATTTATTGCTTTACATTATATTTCTTGAAATATGAGTGAGGCTCAGTATACAATCCTGTATTTCAAATCAAAGTGAATTCCTTAACAAGGAATTCTTAACAAGACAAGGTTCTCTCAAGACAAGACAGGGTTGCTAATCACTAAACATTCAACCACACTCTTCACAAGGAAACCAAACTGAGCAATGTTACTAGGCTACCTATGAAAGCTACACCTCCAACAAATACAGATCCATCCCAATCCTGTAAATTACCAGTTAAGCTTTAAATTCTGTAGCTTTAAATGCTATAGAGACAGCAGAACATATGTGCCATCAACAAGTTTTTACATTGTTCTACCTCTTAGAACCACAAGACTTTGGTTCATTAAATCCACAATCTTTTTAATACCATGGCTCATTGTAGTTTCAAATTGCCACACAGAAAGAATTGGCAACAAATCAACTAGATAACAAAAGGAAAAGACAACTGCCAGTATTTTTTGAATGGATACCTTTGCAAGTAAAAGAGGCGATTTTGGTGAAGTTTGTTGTTGAAGTAGGTAGTAGAACTGGTTTAAACTGCAGAGATAGAGCATCCTTTTGCGAGAAGTGATGTACATCCTATAAGAAGAAAATCCACATTACTACCCACAGCCAGGAGAATGTTCACATAGTTTGAACCCACTCTTTTTTTTTTTTTTTTTTTTAGGTTTTTTGAGACAGGGTCTCACTTTGTGGTTCAGGCTGGCCCTGAGCTCAGCCTCAGACTCACATCACAATCCTCCTGCCTCTGCCTCCCGAGTGCTGGGATTACAGGCGTGAGCCACCACGCCTGGCACTGTGGTATGTGGTACTGGTTGCTGCTGGGTGTGGGTCTCCACACCCAGTATTGTTATGTGGTTACCGGGGAATTGAACCGGGTTCTTGCGCTTGCAAGACAGGCGCCGGAACCACTGAGCTAACTCCCCGGCCCAGAACTCACTCTTTTAAAGCAAGCAGCACAGGTAAGAATACCTAACAACTGCTCAGCAGATGTGTCTGTGGTAACTTTCACACAAGTCAGGGTTAAGGCATGGAAGAACAGGCATAAATGAAAGCAAAACAGAAAAGATACAATTTCTGCATCTGTTTCAGAAAAACTCTTATGTCTTGTGATTCAATGCCCACTTCTAATTTCAAACTCTACTTTAAATAAGTGTATAATAATACCTGTATCCTTATAAGGCTGTTTCCTGAATGTAAGGCATACATAGTCACTGCTGAATCAGCTGTCCAAAACAATCAAAGAAATGATATTAAAACATAAAGTCAACTCATTCCCAGATCTTAACACAATAA
>PVIR01038853.1:0-14297 GCA_004026965.1 Petromus typicus | reverse complement strand
GAGGCTGCAGAGAAGAAGGAACCCTTCTCCACTGTTGGTGGGACTGTAGACTCGTACAACCCCTGTGGAGATCAGTTTGGAGAATCCTCAAAAAGCTAGGATTGGAGGTCCCATTTGACCCGGCCATTGCCCTGCTAGGTATATACACAAAAGAATTAAAAGACTCTTATCACAGTGACATATGTGCACCCATGTTTATAGCAGCCCAGTTTGTGATTCCTACATCTTGGAAACAACCCAAGTGTCCATCAGCTGGAGACTGGATAAAAAAGCTGTGGTTCTTCTACAGAATGGAGTACTACTCTGCCATAAAAAATGAGAAGTTTGAATCATTTCTACTTAAATGGACATACCTGAGGGTATCCTCATAAGTGAAATAAATAGGGCACAGATAGGTACATATCGCATCTTTTCTCTGGTATGAGAAAATGAAGATATAAATGAGTCCTAGCATTGTATGTTGTATATTGTGAAATAGAAAATTCTCAATGTAAAATAAGGTGAAAGGGGACAATGTTGAGATTGTAACAAAAAAGTAAGGAAACAAATTTTATGTATATGGAGGGGTGGTAGGGTGGGTAGGGCTATGGGAAAAAATGAGAATTAAGTTGTGTCTTATACTGGTACAAATCCCCATTATGAAGTGCAATCATGATGTGTATATTTAATGTACCAATAAAGATTAAAAAAAAAACTGCTGGACCTGGGCCAGGATATAGCTCAGTGGTTCCTGTACCTGTCTTGCAAGCGCAGGGGCCCGGGTTTGATCCCTGGTAACCACATAACAATACTGGTTGTGGAGACTCACCCCAGCAGCAATCAGTACCACATACCACAGTGCCGGGTCAATGTTTAAAAATCAGTAGCCTTTGTATACACAAACAGTAGACCCACTGAGATATAAATTGGGGAGTCAGTCCCTTTCACAATAGTACCCCCCCAAAAAATATGTAGGAATCAATCTAACAAAGGAGGTGAAAGACCTCTACTCTAAACACTATAGCCCTCTGAAGAATGAGATAGAAGATGATATCAAAAAATGGAAAGACATACCTTGCTCTCGGGTAGGAAGAGCCAATATTGTCAAAATGGCTATACTCCCAAAGATACTATACAAATTCAACACAATCCTAATTGAAATCCCAACAGCATATTTCACAGATCTAGAGAAAAAAAAAATCCAAACTTTCATCTGGAACCACAAAAGACCTAGAATAGCCAAAGCAGTTCAAAGCAACAGGGACATGGTGGGGGGGTATTACAATCCCGAACCTGAAACTACTATAAAGCCACTGTGATAAAAACTGCATGGTATGGGCAATGTACATGCATGATTTACTTCTACTTCTCAATTTCTTTCCATTGGTTCTTTTCCATTGGTACCTGTTTTCATACCAACACAATGTTGATATGATTACCATAGATTAGTGGCATGTCTTGAAATCAGTTACTGTAATGCCTCTTGTTTTGGCTATTTGGATTTATGTGTATGTGTGTAGGCCCATGCACATCTTAGAATTTTTTCTAGGTCTTTACTATCATTCACACTTTCATGGGGAGTACCCTAAATCTTTATTATAGACAATTTGTCAATACTAGTTTTTCCTATCTATGAACACTGAATGATTTTCAACTTTTTTGCTTCAAGTTCATCAACATCTTATAATTTCTATTAGAGAGATCTGTCTCTTTATTATTTCTTTATCTATCTCAAATAAATCACTACCAGCATATAGCAATATTGATATTTTATGTTGACTTTTCTTACAACTATGCTGACTTCATAGTTGTTGTAATAGTTTTAGTAGAGTCTGAAATTCTCTTTATGTATGATGGTGTAATCAGCATTACCAAACAGTGACATCTTGACTTTTTTTCTAATTTGGATCTCTTTTATAAATTTCTCTTACTTGTTTGCTCTGATTAGAACTTGTAGTACTACATTGCATAAGAATGGTAAGAATGGGCCGGGGATTTAGCTCAGTGGTTCCACCGCCTGTCTTGCAAGTGCAAAGACCCGGGTTCGATACCCGGTAACCATATACCATATTGGGCATGGAGACTCACCCCAGCAGCAACCAGTACCACATACCACAGTGCCGGGCATGGTAGCTCCTGCCTGTAATCCCAGCACTCAGGAGGCAGAGGCAGAAGGATTGCTGTGATGTGAGTTTGAGGCTGAGCTCAGAGCCAGCCTGAACCACAAAACGAGACCCTGTCTCAAAAAACCTTAAAAAAAAAAAAAAAGAAAGAAAGAAAGAATGGTAGTGCCTCTTTGATGATCTCAGAAAGATTTCAATCATGAGAATGTTAGCTGCTGGCCTATAAGTGCCTTTTCTGTTTAGAAGTAGCTTCCTTCTGTATATAATTTCTATTTTTTTTTTTTTTTCTGAGACAAGGTCTCACTTTGTAGTTCAGGCTGACCCTGAGCTCAGCCTCAAACTCACATCACAGCAATCCTCCTGCCTCTGCCTTCCGAGTGCTGGGGTTACAGGCGTGAACCACCACACCCAGCACTGTAGTATGTGGTACTGATTGATGGTGGGCATGAGTCTCCACACCCAGTATTGTATGTGGTTGCCATGGAATGGAACCTGGGCCCTTGTGCTTGCAAGACAGGTGCTGGAACCACTGAGCTAACTCCCTGGCCTATATATAATTTCTTAAGCACATTTTATCATGAAGTCATTTTGAATACTATTTCAGGCGTTTCTTGCATGTGTCAATGTGACTGACTGGTTTATGTCCTTCATTCTTTTGAGGTAGTGGATCATATTAATTTGTGTGTACTGACTAGACCTTGCATCACAAGGAAAAATCTTATTTGGTCATGGTTTAAGATGCTATTTCATTTGGTCTATTAGTATTTTGTTGAAGATTTTTATATTTAGATCAAGAATATTGGCCAGTAGTTTTCTGTTTGTCATTGTTATATCTTTAGCCATTTTATAGGTTCGGTGCTGGTCCTGTAGAATATGCCTGGTAGAATTCCTTATTCTTCTATTTCTAAAATAATTTTTAGCCCTCTTTCAAGATCTTAGTAGAAGCAGTGATGCTTTCTAGCTTTTTTTTATTGGAGACCTTTCATTTATGATTCAGTCTTGTTACTGTTTATTGCATTGTGTGGATTTTCTATTTCTTCATGATGCAGTGTTCATAAGGTGTATGTGTCTGGAAATTTCTCCATTTCTTCTAGCCTATTCAATTTGTTCATGATAACCTACAATGATGTTATTTTTATAGTACAATAGCATAATGTAGTAATGACTTTCTTTTAACCTCTGATTTTACTGTCTTTTTTTAGTTAAGCTGAGGACCTTTTTTTAGGATGGGTACAAAGAGCCAACTCTTTGTTTGGTTGCTGTTTTGTGTTGTTTAGTTTCTATTTCATGTATTTCGGCTCTAACCTTTATTATTTCTTTTATTTCACTGACTTTGGATTGGTTTGTTCTTATTTCTTTAGCACACTGAGATGTAGGCACAGATGGCTACAAACTTGGCTGTTAGTACTGCTTGATATAAGATGATCTGGAGTAAACTTGAGTTAAATTTGACAAGCGACTTTTGACCTGCATGTACATGAATATTTGTATCTAAGATTTTCTATTATTTTTTGAATAATTTTCCCATAAGTCTGGCATTCTAGTCTTAAATCCCCCATATCCCTATATTTGTTGTTTTAATGAAGATTCTAGTTTCCATAAGCATTCATTTTCTTTCCTCTCTGGGTATTTTTCAAAGATTCCTACCTCCCAGATAAGTATGTCTTCTCTTTGTTGAATTTTTTTCTATCACATTTTTAATTTCACTTAGTGTGCTTTTCAGCTCCCAAATTTCTTTCAATTTGTCATTGTATATTGAAATGTTCTTCTGTGGGGTTTTTCTTTCCAAGCTTATTGAGTCTCTTTAAAGCAAATATTTTAAATTTTCAGTTTTTTCATACTAACTATTATCTGGCAGTTTCTAGTCCTTTAAGTATTAGGTAATGTCTTGTTTTCCTAAAAGTCCTTAATATTTGTTGATATACTTTATTATCTGGGAATTTAAGCATTATTTATGTTTTCCAGTTTTCCTAATATAGTTTTGTATGTTCCAGTGTTCCCAGGTGTTATAAGCAGGCTACATTTTTCCTCAGAGCCTGCAACCATTTTCATTATTTTAGTACTGGATGGCATGCAGGTCTCTATTAGCCAGGAACCCATTGTTGGCAAGCTGTCACTTTTCTAGCATGAGATAAACAACATATATAGGCCAGAACCAAGACCCACACTACTATAAGATGCTTAAGGCTGCAATAGACTTGTAGCCAAAAGCCACTGCAATCAGCTACAGATAATACTAGCTAGGGCAGAAGTCCAAGAAAATATGGCCGTGTGGCTTACCTCACACTGGATATTTTTCAGAGGCCAAACAAGCAATATGTCCTAGGTAAAACTCTTGTTACTTACTACATCTTTTTTACCTGGCAGATGTAATCTTGTGCCATAACATAATACCCATGGTTCAGATAGTGTTGATGATAGCAGTGACTCAGAATCCTAGGCTATCACTAAACTTAGTCCTACTTGCATCTTTCAGACATGGGACTTACTCTGTCCTGGTGGTACTTGGAGACCTGTGCCTGAGCTGGCAGGATTACAGGCTGAAACATAAATCTGGCCAACTAAGACAGGCCTGTCCTTCATGCTGAGGAAGTTCTACAGCCCCATCTATGAGTATTAGCCTAAGTTTGGGAGACAGCTCCTTGCAGCAAAGCTGATACTAGGCTTGATTATACCTAAGCCTTGTAGCCACAGGGGCCTGCAGAGGATGAGTAAAGCAGATGTGGTCTAGGCCTAGGCCAAGACTGGAACTAAGGCAGGCTGCAACTCACACCCACTCTATTTGTGTGCAGATCTTCACAAGATGGTACAAACAGATGGTATAGTGATGGTGAGCCATGTAGTGCTCTCAATGATAAATAGCTGTCTGCAGCACACATGATATAGGCTCAGCACCACTGCTCTGGCAACTCTGCCTGTGATCTCTGGCCTGCATGTGAGGCCTTTTAAGGCAAATCCCTGTGCCAACATTCAAGCCCTCTTTCCCAGTAGTTAGGAAGTTGCTTCCTGCTGTACATATGGAGGCTGGATAGAAGACAGCTGAGGCAGTCAGCTGCCTGGACTAACAAAGGTCTAGAGGCATGATCCACAAGGATTAGTAGGCCTGGTGGTGCATGCTGTGGGGCTGTGTCCCACTCCCTTCTGGCTTCACTATGGAAGCCCTGATACTGTGTCTCAGTCTATGGCATGGCTTGAATTCTTCACCCTTCCCAAAGCAGGAGGCTTCTCTCTCAACACTGGGCTGCTCAGAGTCAGTGAAGAGGTGACATGAGCAGTTCCCTCCTTCTGCATTCTTGAGTTTTGCTTTTTGCTTTGTTATACTGAACACAGGAACTGTGGTCTCTTGCCTGATTTCCTTAGCTCTTGTACAAGTAGGAAAATTGGCATTCCACTGAATGTTTCCAATGGGAAATAATCACTAGAGGATCTTGCTTTGCCACAAATTCAAGAAATTTTTAATTCACTTGTAGCTTGTCAGAAATTGTTTTATAAAATGGGGCATACTAGTATTCATTTTTTTATATTTTGGTAATGACTTAATATTTTTAACTTATTAATATTTTAATATTTTAACATATTGTAAGTTTACAATAGTACATTGGATTTATCACTATATTTGATCAAAGTTAACATGAAATATTCTAATCAATATATAAAAGATTTTATACACACACACATACATACACACAGAGCTATTTAAGTCAAAATGTAAAATCCAGTTACTCTGTGCACTAGATCCACTTGCATCAGTTTTTAGAGTTGAGTGTTATTCTTTCACAGATTTTATAAACATGTTAATATTACATTGGCATATAGAAATTATTTATTTTGAGGAGAGAGTTTACAGGATGGAAATAGCAAAACTAGAAAATGAGACTTTATTTTTTGTTTTAGTGACCCAGTTACTCAACCAGGCCTATTCCAGTAGGTCTTGAGTCCCAAGCCAGATAAATACATGCTGCCAAAAGTGATTTGTAAAAAGAAAGATATTTTAAGTAGTACATTACTGAGACTGACACATTAAATAGAATGTTAGTCACATTATTGACTGCTTAACTTTCATCACTGAATTACTGCCAGTAACCCCACATGTCGATTAGACACACAGAACTTATCTCCTATTCCTCTGTTAAGTACCCAAATCATTATTTCTACAAGAATCTTCAAGCTAACCACATCACAAGACAAAGATTTCCCCAAGTTCTCACTCTGATTGTCCTAGGATGCAAATCAGAAGTCTGCATTTGTAATGGGGGATAAATAACAAGGAGTGCTTCCGGCAAGCAGCAGGCTTGATCAGTTAGTGTTTCTAAACCTCGTCCTACATTTTCTTAATGTCAAGTAGTATTTTGGAATTTTCCAGAAATAATTAGGCTTGGAATTCCCTCAATTATGTTGAAATTATTCTTGTATTCTCCCTGTGAACACTTCCTTTTCTAAGGTAATAAGCAAGAAAATTATTTTCATCTTAGAAGTTACATTTTTAACTTGAGCTAATTAAGAGTCTTTAATGGTATTTTAATTGCTTACTCCATTTTTTATACTTAACTGTTGAAAGCAGGGTGACATTTCAGTAATCAGAAAGAATATTTCTCTTACCCTGAAAACTTCTAGGGCTGTGAGCCTTGAAGAGGTTGCCATAATGCCAAGTGGGATGAACTTGGACATGGTGACCAGCATAGTGCAAACTGTCACAGATTCTTCAGAGGACTTCATATTAGTGACTGCATGCCTTTGGTGATGCATCTGAAGGTCATTCTGCATCCTCACATCTCCATCATTGTTACACACTGTCCCAGCACTCAGGATTTAAAGTTCTCTAAAGGTCTTTTATAAGTGTTAAATAGAGAGTGCAGAAAAAGAAAAGGCCCTGAATTACAGCTCTTTCCCTCAACCTCAAGAGTGGATGGGACCCAGATATGGTCACCACAGAGGACGAGGGTTTGGAACAACCTCTCTCCTGATTCCTCCTTATGATAGCATGTGACCTTCAGGCCAAAGGTTTCAAGCACTGTCTTAGCACTGTTCCTACCTGTGTATTTCCAAAGCTGCTTTGAGGAAAATCACAAGTCACTTTGACCAGTAAGAAAGTACAGGACTGATCTTGTTACCAGCAGAACAGATCAATGGATTTCCATATGATGGCATCATTTTTACTTGTTCACAAATCCATTTGTAACCTTCACTGCAAGTGAAAAGGGTGGAGTTACTTCTCTATATTTTATACAATGTGCCACATATATAAACATTGTGAGTTATGCATTTAGGGGACTGTTACTCTCTGGGTCTTAATAAGACACTGAGAAAAATCAGGAAGGACTTATAGCGAAGCCAGCGGGTCCTTTGGTCATTCTTAGGAACTGTTCCTTTCCAGCAACAAGAAGAAATGGGCCTGTCTTCATGGACACGCAGGCTTTCTTTTCAGTACCCCATGGAAGGTACCTGGAAGCCACACCTGCAGCCTGCACAATGGGCTCAGCCAGCGCTGACTCTCTCCATGCGTCCACCCTGTCTTTCTCCCAAGCTGCATGCTGCCCAGTTGGGCCCTCAGTAGCTGTCTTGTGGATACATGTTCTTTCTTAAATGCTTTAGTGCTCTGGTTTCACAAATGTTCCTGTCAGTCACAGAGAGAATTCACCCACTCCTGTGAAGTGTAAGTTCCCCAGAATAGTTTTTATTCTATGCTATTTTATCAGGAGAGCAGTCTATTTATCACCTGAATTAAAATAATGTAAAAGTGCTTATTTAAAAGTGAAGATTCATTCAGTGTATCTTCCATGGACCTCATGAATTAGAACAAATACTTTCCCACTTACACTATCCCAGGATGCTTCATCAGGACACTAATATTGTAGAATCTACCATATTAACCAACACTGGCAATTTTGTAACATGGCAGTATTTCTCAGATTCTTCACAGAAACAGAATAATTAGAATATGGTGTGCACACACACACACACACACACAGATTTATTATGATATTTGGCTCCCTCATGTAATTATAAAGGTCTAGGGTCCCCACTATCTTCAAGATGGAAAACCAGTGTAATTTGAGTCTGAATCAAAAGACGAGAAAGCTAAGAGTTTCCATAATTGAGAGAGGTAGAAGATGGATGTCTCACCCCCAAAAAAGAAGCTACTTCATTTTTTTTGTTCTCTTGAGGCTTTCTACCCATGGTGATGAGGTGGATCTTCTTTAGAAGAGCTATTCACTCAAATACCAATCTCCCAGACAGAGTTTTACAGGTTACCTAGCCATCCTTTAACACAATCAAGCTGATCTATAAAGTTAAGCATCACAGATTTAGGCTATAGCCCCGTGGTAGAGCACACGCTTAGTATGCATAGAAAATCATGCACACTGTTTACATTCCAACCAAGAATAATAATAAAAATTAGACAATTTAGTATTTCTGGTCACAGTGTTGATGTGATAAAAACAATGTGAAAAATCAAGGAAGGGCATCCTAGGCTAGAAAGACTAGTATTTCCTGCCACAGCACTGGATGCCCCTCTGCAGAGAGTACTTGTGTTTCCACGTGCATGGAAAAAGTAATGAAGCACATCATTCTGTGAGTTGGTCTCTCCAGCACATAGATTCAGCATTACTGGGGATGGTGAATGGAGACCCAAGCTCACAGTTCTGTGTTGTACACGTCAGTGCTCTGGCAGATCCTGCAGTGTGAAGCAGAGACTAGTGGTTGTCAGGGGATTTTTACCCACATAGCAAGAGTGCACTTGGCGTGAGAAGGGGAAACTGTTCTCTATAAGATAAACTTGCAGAACGTCTGGCCTATGCATAGCCCAGGTTTCCAAAACAGCACTCTTCTCTTCAGATAATTTTATCTAATTAATATCTCTTTTCCACTCCTTTACTTAGCAATCATCTTTCAATTACCAGAACACAGCTGCTGATGATGGAAAGTACTGACAAATCAAATTTATACAATAAATCCTTAGATGCCCTAGCCTTGTCTTAAACCAAGACAGATGAGTTGAATTCCTTAACTTCTCTCATCTGCTTTTACCTTTACTTCATCCTCATTTTACAAATATTTTATGATCTTTACCCTATTTGAGGACCTCTTACTGAAACCATGGAAAGAAGTTTAAAGAAGTGAACATAAACAAACACATTGTGCAGAAATTTTCATTTTAGATTAGTATGGAGCAGATCAGCATTCCTGTATTTTTATTTATTATTAATAATTTTGAAAAGTATTGTACCTAATGGTAATAGTCCTGTGCCTTTTTGCTACCAGAAGTTTTACCCTCCAGAGAAAAAGTACAGTCAGTGGTTTGCACATCTCAGAAGGGTCAGCCTTACAATGGATACAGTCACTGAAGTTCTTAGCAACTACTTATTTAATATATATAGTATACATATATATGTATATATAGTATGTATACATATATACACATATATATACATACACACACACACACATACACACATATATATATTAGCATTTGTTTTGTTTTGTTTTTTCAAGACAAGGTTTCACTCTGTAGTTCAAGCTGTTCCTGAATTCATCCTCAAACTCCGCAATCCTCCCTTCTCTCTGCCTTCCAAATTCTGGGATTACAGGTATGAGTCTCCACACCAGCATACGTGTATGTGGTTACCGGGGATCCAACCTAGGCCCTTGCACTTGCAAGACAGGTGCCAGAACCACTGAGCTACACTTGATCTTAGCCAAAAAGCCAAGAAGTGATCAGAACCACTGAGCTAAATCCCTATCCCTAGTAATTGTTATTTTAAGGACAATTAAATTTAAAAGTTTAAGTATCAGATTCCACCAAATTTTTTTTCATGTGCAGTACATACATTTTATAATACTGTGACCACCTCTTTTAGTAAGAAGGGGGAAAGGAATGGAGGATAGGACAATAGTAAGGCAATAAAGTAAAAAACAGAGAGGAAAGAAAAAGGAAAATGGAGGAGGGGCAGAGGGAAAAGAAAGGGACCCTTTACATTATTAATGTGAAAAATAATTAATTATAGTCCAATTAATTATAGTCACATTCCTTCCTTATGGTAGATTATAAATGACAGAACTTGAGGTGTGACTTTGCTAGTTGAAACAAAAACAAGAAGATAGAAAAGAGATTTGCCACAAAATAACAAAGTAAAGAGTTGAAAGACAGATATTATCTTCATTAGGAAACTGAGGTTCTATGAGTTAACATGATTATCATAGTTACATCCAGTTGCAAAATGAAGAATTGGACCAAGATATGTCTATTCAAAATGTTCTATTTATTTTTTTGTGATTTTTGTGCTTGTTTTCATGGCATACTATTATGTCTATAATGTCTTGATAATCACTGCTGATTCCAAGGCTTTGATCATACATTCAGCCCCCAATGATAGCATTGTTTCTAAGACAGTAAGTCCACTGTACAAAATATTCTCATGTTAGAGTTGAACAAGGACTAAAAGTCAAAGACAGCATACTTCCTAAGGCACTAATAGAATTAATGAGCATCATTCTTCTCACAACAAAAATAAGACAAAAATCAATGTTGTTTACTCAGAGTTAAAATGCAAATGACTGACTCTTACAATCCATTGCCTATAAAGTTGGCAAAACCCCCAAAAGGCAGGAAAATCTACCCCAATGTAGTCTCAAATCTTATACTGCACATTATTTTTCCTAAAACTAGGTTAATGAACTAGGATCAAAAAAATACTTTTTTATTTTAAACAGGGTCTCGCTTTGTACTTCAGGCTGGCCCTGAATTGACAGCAGTCCTGCTGCCTCTGTCTCCTGAGTGCTAAGATTACAGAAATAAGCACCATGCCCAATATTGTGGTATGTGTACTGGGGATCAAACTCCGGACTTTGGGCTTGCCAGGAAGACACCAGAATCACTGAACTAAATCCCTGGCCTCAAAGAAACATATATTTTTTGTTAGGCTCATGTTGATTTTCTGAGCAACATCTGGAACAAAACTACTTATAAGGAGAGAACCCTAAGCCAAAGGAAAACTCTGGCCTAGAGGTTCTACATGCCTCTTGGATTCTGGCCATTTTTCACTGTGCTCAGCATTTTTATTACTAGTCCTTCCACAGCTTCACAGAACTGTCTCAATTTGGGTAGTAGTAGAAAATTATGATTACCAGAGAAGGCACAAATGTAGCTCTCCGCCACTTTGAGTTTTTCCATGCTGATAAAATTGTGCAGCATTAATATACTGTGGGATGTGACAAAGCTAAAACCATAAAATATATCATAAATGCTGCTGGTCTGATTTATACACACTAAGAGATAGCATTTATTTCTCTTCATTTCTGCTTTGCTCTTGTTACCCGGGATTGCTTTTGTTAATCTAGGTCTCTTCTGGCTCCTTGTGAATTTTAGGATTCTCTCCAGTTTTATAAGGTATTTTGATTAGGACTGCATTAACTCTATCATACTAAGGCTATTTTAACTATTTTGCTTCTATCTACCCAGAAGTCAAATATTTTTCCATTTTCTTATGTCATTTTTCAGAGAACTGATCTCCTTTTTCAGAGAACTGTAGTTTTATAGAAGTGTCACAGTTCCTGTGTTATGTTCTTAATTTTTATCTGTGCTATTGAGAATAGTGTTCTACTTTCTCTATGAGTTTAGTGCTATTTATTTTTGAGTGTTGATTTTTGCATTCCACTATGTTATTGAGCTTGTATATTCTAGAAGTATTTTGGTGGGACATTTTGGGTCTTCCATAGATGATCATGTCATCTACAAAAAAAAACTGATTACTTTTTCCTTCCTATACACATCTATTTTCTTTTTTAGAGAAAAAAAGATTCCTAGGGAAGAAAGTTTTTCCTCACTTAATATAATGTTGGCAATAGGATTGTCATAAATGGATCTTCTCATAAGGTACTTCTATAACTATTTTCTTCAGGGATTTTAATCATGAATGGATGTTGGATTTTGTCAAAGGCTTTTTCTGTGTCTGTTGTGATCCCTGTATGATTTTTGTTCTCACTTCTGTTTATATCATATATTGCATTTATTGCTTTGCATGTGTTGAACCATTCTGCATCCCTAGGATGAAGCCTATAAGACCATAATTTTTTTGCTAACTTGCTTCAGTCTCTTTGCCAGTAGCTGAAGATTTTTGCATCTAAATTCACTAAAGCAAATGGCATGTTGTTCTACTATTTTTTATGCATCTTTTCCTGCTTTTGAAATCAGCATTAGTGCTAGCTTCTAGGAATTACTTAAGAAATAATCCTTCCCTTTCAGTCCCATTAAAGAGACTGTCATGTATTGACAGGACATTTTCTCAGAAGTTCTAGTAGTCAGCAATGAATCAAAAAGAACCTGGGCTTTTAGTTGGTTCATTTTTTTCTCTCTGCTTCCATTTCATTGTTTGTGAATGGATTCAGTGTTTTTATGTCTTTTTGGTTCAGTTTTAATTACTCATAGATATGTAGGAATCTATGCGTTTCTTTTGATTATCCACTTTATTGGTGTACAGTTTTGCAAAACAGTTGGTAATAATCAGTTTGATCAATATCCATTGTGATTTCACCTTTTTTATTTCTAACTACATTGATTGAAATCTCTCCTTTTTTTTGTGGTAAGATTTGCCAAGGGTTTATCTATTTTGGTTATCTTTTCAAAGAAAACTAGCTCTTTGATTCATTGATTCTTTGTGGGTTTTGGCCTCTACTTCATTGATTGATGCTCTGATAATTATAATTTCCTTTATTATATTAGCTACTAGTTTTGGGGTTGGATTGTTTTTCTTTTCCTAGGAAGTTGAGGTGCACTGTTAGGAATGCCCGAATAACTAAGCTAAGTATAAACTTTCCTCTTAGGATTGCTTTATTGTATCCCAGAAATTCTAATGTTGTACTGGAGAATTATTTAGTTCTAGGAACTATCTTACTTCCTTCTTGATTTATTCTATAGCCCATTGATTATTTAATAAGTTATTATTTAATTTCTATGTATTTGGATAATTTTTCTTGTGCTATAGATTTCTAGTTTCATCGTTCTATATTTGATAATATGAGTGGTATAATTTAGATTTTTATATTTGCTTGCACTTACTTTATTGGCTACAATTTAACCTATTTTGGAGATGGTTCTTTGTGCTACTGAGAAGAATACTGTTCTTTCATTGGGTGCAACACTGTTAAGTCTATGGGCTTGAAAGTTTTATTCAGCTTAATTTCTTTGTTGATTTCTTAATCTAATTTATCTACATATTTGTAACAGTGGGGTATCTCTAAATGTGTCTGTTTACTTAATCTTACATGCCTAGTCTTACAGTGGCACCTCAGCTTACAAATTTAATTAGTTACACAATTCTGAAAGAGATGCCTGCAGTTATGTCATCCCTGGTGCAAAGTTAACCAACAAATATAACATTTTACATAAGACTTCTGTCAACAAACCAAACTGTTCACAAACAAAAATACTCATAGGCCCAGGTAGACTGCAGTTATTTTATGAAGTTGTGTGCAGTGTTGTTTGGTGCATATATGTGGATAATTGTTATCTATTCTCATTAAATTGTTCTCTTAACTTATATATGTGACAGTATTTGCCTGTTTTGATCAATTTTGGCTTGTACTCCACTTTACCTGAAAATAGAATAGCTATATCTCCACCTCTTTGTGTTCCTATTGCATGGAATATTATTTTTCAGACTTTAATTTTTAGTACATTAATTTTTAGTTAAATGTGTTTCCTGTATACAACATGCTTTTACAACATACAAGATTTTATTTCTTCATCTATTCTGCCAATCTGTCTGTGGATGGAGGAATTGAGACCAATCACTTGAGAATTATTACTTACTGGTATTGACTTATTCCTGTCACTGCATTACTTGCCTGTTGCTTATTCCCTTTCATTTCTAACTTTTCTTCATACCTGCTGTATCTCTTGTCTACCTGCATTGTTTCTTTCTAGGCTATCCTTAACAATTTTTTCATTTTGTTCTGATGAATTTCTTTTTTTTAATTGAAATATTTATTGGTACATTACATATATACATCATGATTGCATTCAGTAATGAGAATTTGTACCAGTATATGACACAACTTAATTCTCATTTTTCCCCATAACCCTGCCCGCCCTCCCACCCCCACCCCCACCCCCATCCCCATATACAGAAACTTTGTTTCCATCCTTTTTGTTATAATCTCATTATTTTCCCCCCTTCACTCCATTACGCTTTGAGT
>PVIR01038852.1:0-14302 GCA_004026965.1 Petromus typicus | reverse complement strand
AGGATTGTGATGTGAGTTTGAGGCTGAGCTCAGGGCCAGCCTGAACCACAAAGCGAGACCCTGTCTCCAAAAACCTAAAAAAAAAAAAAAAAAAAAAAAAGAATAACATTTTACAGAATAAAATTGGATTCTTAGCAAGGTGGACAGAGCTTCTGAGGAAGTGTTCCTGCTGCACCCATCTTCTCTCCTGTGTGTCCACAACTTCCTTATTATACTTCTTTTCTTGCTACGCTGTGGAACACTTTCGCTGCTCTCCTAGTCTGGAACACATTTCCTCTCCCCTCAGCACAGCTCCATCCTACATGGGCATCGGGATGCATGCTCAGCCTTCCTCTCTCCAGGACCTGTCCAGACTTTGGTACAATGTCCAAGAAGCGCTCTAGGCCTTCTACTGGAACAGATGTCATCACATTGTACTAATTCAGACACCTCCAAACACTAAGTTTTAAGTAGCATTTTATGCTTTAAAATCTTTGAAAGAAAAACTTTAGTACTAAAAAAAAAAAAAAGAGTAAACCCATGGTAAGAGAAATTCTATTTCACTGTCTAGAACTATGAAGTACTATTTATGTTATAAGGAAAAAGACTGCTCAGAATGCAGTGACTGACATAAATTAAATGCACCCTAATTTGGATATAATATTAGGAACTAGCCTTAATTCGTCACTTGTTTTCTGCTCTGCGCAGGAAATATTGATAATACTGAACTGTACTGCACCGAGCAAACAGTTATTACCACAAAGACTCCTCGTCAGTTTCAGCACAGATTTGCTACTCAGTAGGAGGTGCTGCAGCCTGACTTCCACCTCAGTGTGCTGCACCCTGGCTGCGAATTCTTTTCCAGAGACCCAAAGGCCTTTATGACATCCTGGCCTGTCAGTCCTGATACATTCATCCAAAGTTTCCTGTCCTGGATTCTAACACCATTTCAGCGATTGCCAGCCAGACAGCACACTGGCTCGGCCGCTTTGTCTTCTGACAGTTCTTTAGCACGTCTCTGAGCTCCTTTGGCTCCCTTTGAGTTCTTTTAGAAGTTGTCGCAGTTTTTCCGCTCTGGGCATCTGACAGTTGTGCAACCTTCCATGGTATATGTTTTGCTTTTCTTGTTGATGTTGTCTTCTTTGGGAAGTCTTTTAGGCCATCATTTCTTTAAGAAGCAGTTTTGGTAAGCTGCCTTTGATGAGCCTCAGTTCTTTTGCGTGAAGAGAGGTTGAGGGAAGCTCATTTTCCGAGCTGCGTTTGGATGTGCTTGGTGAAAGCGTGGCTCCTCCCTCTCCCTCGGGCTTGACATACTTGGATGTTTGAAGAGTAGCTCTTCTGAGATAAGTGCTGCTGGAGGAGCCAGGCGGACTGAGCAGCGCTATGAACGTTCACCTCCTGAACACCAGCATCCCCTTGCTGCCTCCGGTCCTTGTACCCTCTCATACTTACTGTGAGCAACAGCACACCGTAGCTACTCTGCCACAGTTTCCTTCAACACATTCCGACACATCTTGGTTCCCCCAAGCGGAATTAATTTAGACTCTTTTTTTTTTAGACAGGGTCTCACTTTGCAGTTCAGGCTGGCCCTGCACTCACTATGTAGCCCAGGCCAGCCTTGAACTCACAGCAATCCTCCTGACTCTGCTTCTTGAGCTGGGATTATTCTTGAGCAGTATGTGGTTACTGGGGATCGAACTCCAGACCTTGCACTTGACAGGGAGGTGCCAGGACCACTGAGCTAAATCCCTAGCCCTTTTTAAAGCATCTTTTTAAAGCATTATTGCAGATGAGGATCCTGTTAAGTACTTCTAATAGTCTGCTTTCAGAAAAGAAAAAATCTGACATGTGTACACTTTTGTTCTGAGTTTATTTTTAACTTATATTTAGTGTTTAGAAATTTAACTTCTGTAATACTTTATTTTATGAAAAGATAAAACAAAATTTCATAACAAAATAATAAGAGAATAGCAATAGTTAATATTCTTTATCATTACCTTCAAAGTTGTTACTCTGAGTACAAGACATAGACAAAGAAGATTGTTTTACAAAGAAGAAACATACAGATATTAGCACAAAATGTCCTTTTCAGTAAGCTAAGAAAAACTAGGCTTATTACTTTGGTAAGCTCTGAACTTGCCCTTTTTGACCCAATGTTCTTTTTTATGTACTTTTTTTTTTTTTATTGCAGCTGGGGATTGAACTCAGGACCTTGCACTTGTGAGGCAGGCCTCGAAACCACTGAGCTAAATCTCTAGCCTCTAACCTATTATTTTAAATGTAGCATTTTAAATGTGTTAAGTACATTCATTTCATTTATGTTGGTATTATTTGATTCTTGGATTTACCTAGTGCCTTTAGATTCACCATTCAAATGTTACAAAGCCTAAATACCTTTATTTTACGTTTCCGGCAAAATTTCATGCAGATACTTGTCGTAATGACAAGCATGCACATTGCTTGTGTCTAGCCCTTGTTTTACGGTGTACAATTTTGTTCCAGGTGGGTAACCCTGGGGAGCCTGGCCTGAGAGGGCCTGAAGGAATTCGGGGGCTTCCTGGAGTGGAAGGACCAAGAGGACCGCCGGGCCCCCGGGGTGTGCAGGGGGAGCAGGGTGCCACCGGGCTGCCCGGGGCCCAGGGCCCTCCGGTAAGTGGGTTCCCCAGAGTGGGCTCGTGGCCAGGGCTCCCCTGCTCTGAGCGCTCCGGTAAAGAGTCTGTGAGTTTCCAGTTCCACAGGGCCCTCTTTGTGGCTGCCACATACACTGGCTGTTTCTTTCCTGTCCCAGGGCAGAGCGCCAACGGATCAGCACATTAAGCAGGTCTGCATGAGGGTCATGCAAGGTAAGTAAATCACAGTGCTCTAACTTTCCCACTATCAACTCTTGGTTCTTCAGATTGTATTCTTGTAGGTCTGCAAGGGGAAAGAACTGGCTTTTGGTGTGCTTTCGAAGTGGGAGGTTTGGAATAATGTTAGTGCCAGTTCTGTCTTACCCAGTTATTTCCATCCACAATATTTTATACTCTCAAGGTAAAATATCATCGTGCTGTGCTTGCCTGGCTTCTTTTCTCTCCTCACTCCCTCCCTTCCTTTCCTATCTTCTTGTACAAGAGATAATGTACAAGGAAGTGTGCACGCACACACATGCACACGCGCACGCTCCACATTCTCTTCCTTTGGAACACAAACTTCTCAGTTGTGTCTCCTTTCTCAATATTCCTCATCCTCATGTGTAGCTTGCACTGTCCCAGGACGTCCCCCTGCGAAGTCGCAGTCACAGATTCTGTGCCCGTAAGAAGTGTAAAGGACATCATTTCTCCTCGTGAACCACAGCATATGGAGAGAGCAGTGACTAATGTTCTCCCCAGTGGTAGTATATTTTCACACGTGTTACTTTTTACCTTAGTTCTGCTCTCGTGATGACAGTTGCTACTTGTTTCAGAACTGGTCTAGTTAGAAAATCATACAGAAAATGAAGCACAAATCTCTCCTGTGAACTGAGAAGACCCTGTAACATTTGGAGCCCTCTAACAGAAGATGCTCTTTTTCTGGTGGAGCTGGCTCTGTTCTCAAGAAGTGCTCTTCATTGCTCTGCCCTCCAGATGGCCTCGTTTGTCTAAAATACTTGTAGAGTTTCCTAGATTTAAGCACTAATGGAATGAGGGATTCTGTATTTGAAAATCAATATTGGGCTCTTCATTTTATCTTGAAAATCTGTTTTAAGTTTTAAACATATATCTTGAAAAATCACGATTTTATGCTTAAATAAGGCAAATTCATATTTAAATAATTTTAAAATTTTGGCTGGAAGTTTATTTCAAATTTATTATTTTCCTTGATATCCTAGACCTTTAAATAATATTATACTAAAATATTTCCCACAGAGTATTTTAATTGGGAAATTTTTTTGTTTTCCATAGATTTAGAGGGTGATTCTGAATCTAAGGGTTCCTGGAAAACTCCAGTTATTAATTTTTAAGACAGACTGTGACCATTCTGAAGAAATAGGCTATTTTTTCATTGTCTGTTGCAAGCACACACACACACACACACACACACACACACACACACACACGCACACACACACACACACACACAAAACATGAGGGGGCATTTCTAAGAAACTATGAATCTTCCTGGAATTCCAGGTTATATAGTATCTTAAAGCTGAGAAGTCTTTTAGTTTTGAGCCTAATCGCAAATGGTGTCTGAGTACTGGTTCTGCACGGTGCCCTCGGCTCTTACGAGCCTCTGGACAGCACTCCCCTGTGGAGGCCCTGGTCTTCTTCTTATCCGGGGTCTGCAGACTCCCAGCCTGGGTTCAGGTGACCCTGTGCCTTCCAGCCACCCTCCTCCAGAGAGGAGGAGTTACCGTCCGCTCACTCTGTCTCCCACCATCACGACCAGATAACCCAGGGAAAGGGGAAGGAAGCAGCACCAGGGACATTTGCTGGAGAAAGTCCATGGAGCAGTATCTGCCTGCCTCCTCTCTTCCCCCAGGGTGGAGGCTGTGGTGACGAGGTAGTAAAGAAGGCCGCTTGGCACACCTCTGCCTGCAAGTCCCTCTCCGGTGCCTGACTTGCGGGACTGTTGTGTCTGTTATCTTTCAGAGCATTTTGCAGAGATGGCTGCTAGTCTCAAGCGTCCAGACTCGGGTGCCTCTGGCCTCCCTGGAAGACCTGGCCCCCCTGGGCCCCCTGGGCCTCCTGGAGAGAATGGTTTCCCGGGTCAGATGGGAATTCGCGGCCTCCCAGGCATTAAGGGTCCCCCTGGTGCCCTTGGTTTGAGGGGACTTAAAGGTGAGCTGTTTTGTCCAGGTGGAAACTGAACCACACTCTGCCTTGTCTCAGGTGTGTTGTCCACATCTGAGCTCAAGAAATTCATGTTGTACTGAATATTCTACTAGATTGGAAGATACGTAGGAAGGAGTCGAAATTCTTATAGAATTCTCTGTTGATTCTGCTTGTCCCACAACACTAGACAAAATACTACAATTAAACTTCCCAGGCTTTTAATGCTGATCTTACCCAATTATCCCCTGCCTCATTCATAGTTCAAAATAAACCTCATGGGAGATCATTTGTTTGGACGACTCTGAAGACATGATAGAACTTTTCTAAAATGGCAGCCATCCTTTGAGCGTTTGTACCTTACTTAAAACAACAAACTTGGTTAACAGGGCGTAAGAAAAACTACCTCACGAATAGGAGCTGTGTTCGTCATTCAAAAAGTGCTATTGGAACTTTGAATTGCAATGTAACTTTATTTCTTCAGTATATGAGTTTGATTTTCTGCTTTCATTTAAAGCAAGCTACCTCCTTGCATCCAGTATTTTGCAGAAAAATAGGTTTGTGCATGCATAAGGCACTACGCAAGGCCTGCAGAAGGACTAGCTGCTTCTGCTGGCATTTGCTAGTTGAGGTGAGTATGTCAGCTTGGACATGTAGGTGCTTGGATAATTCACAGAGGATTAAATCAAGTGAATTTCTAGTCCATAATGAGTTACTGACAGCTCTCTGGGGGAACTTCAGAAAGCCATGGCATCAAAAACAAGAAAGGACTATTTTGTTAATGCTGTGGTGCTCCAATTAGGGATAAATATTATGGTGTGAGTGGTCAGAGGGCAGGCAGGCTGCCTTTCTGGATCTATAAATGAACTGCTGATGCAGTTTGCTAACTACAACCTCAGCTGGAACAATTTATTTAATTACTCTTTTTGGCAGGTGCAGAGCTGCATGTTTTAAAAATGAGCTCTAATTGGGGGCTCTTGTAAGCTGGTGCAATTCCAAAGCTTTCAGAGGCTGGATGGATCACAGGGCTGGGAGTGCAGCTCCTGTGAGGCGGTTGGACGTCTTCTCTGAAAGAATCACTGACCTATTCATCATTGTGCTGCTTTTAGCCCTGAATCAGGGACCCGTGTCTTGGGGGAGTCCTGTGGGTGGTCTCCAGGCCCTACAGACCAGTCTGAAGAAATTCTGCTGCGCTGGTGGCTGGTTGATTGTGTTGGAGCCACAGCTCAGAGCAGGATATTTTCGGAGTGAAGGTTGTGAGGAGTCGTGGAGCATCCATGTCTGCAGGGACCTTGTCAGGGCCGCAGAGTCTCTGCCAGGCCAGCCTGGCTCATTCAGAAGCCCCAGGGGGAGGGAGGAGGTGGTTGAATAGGCCCGAAGGTGAGCCTCCTGCAGGTAAATGCTGGGCGGGCGGAGCAGAAGTCACCCCCTCCGCTCTGATGGGAGCTTCTTGTAGGCCTACAGAAATCATTTGGCTAAAAGGGAGGCTCTTTGTTTGGAGCAGAGTTTAACTTAGAGCTAGTAACAAAGCTCTCTTTTAAGAAATGAAAATGTCCTTGTTACTTGCCGCACTAAGGGGCCGGTCTAAAGCTGTCTTGCTTGGCCTCCCTGCACACTCTGGAGTCACCAGAGGAGCTGGAAAAACTGCCACGTCTGGGGCCTGTTTCCAGAGATTCTGACTTAATTGGTCTGGGCATTGGGATCCAAAAGCTTTTCCCCAGGTGACTGCAAAGTGCAGCCAGGTTGAGAAGCAGGAAAACAAAGGCACGTTGTGTGGGGAGCTTTCTGGGAGCTCTCAGGCCCGGTGGGTCGTGACTGGGTTGGACTGCTCTGCCCTGCTGAACAGAAGCACCCCATCTGAAAGTAAGAGAAGTTATCTTTGTGTTTTTGGAACCTAGAAAATGTCTCTAGCCTGAAGCTCACTTGCCCAGCTCAGCTGGGTAATGATGTATTAAGTCCTCGTTTTTCTTCCAGTGTTCACAACAGTGTATTGGTTTAGCCTTTTTCTCTGAATACCTTGGTTCCCTGGCTCCTCATCCTTCCTTCACAGAAGAATCTTCACTTTTACTTCTGAAATTTGAGGTGGAGGCAGGGAGAGCGCATCAGACAGATTTTCTTTATCGATCAAAGCTGTTAACATTTGGAAATACCCAATTCTAGGTAACTAGGCTTACTATTTCTTATCCTACCACACACATGAACACTAGTATTTGTCAGAAGACACAGTTTTCTACTATCCAGAGTCTTGCAGCTCAAATTTTCTACCAGAAAAAAATATACTTTACTGTTTGCAACTTAAATTTGCAGCCAATTAGAGATTATTTTTGTAGTACTGCATTATTTTTTCCTTATATCTAATAAGGAAGGGTATTATGCGTCTTGTTCTAAAGTGTAGTCACTTTTGAGTGTTTCCTCAGATAAATTGTTATATTAGTAAATTAGTTTTATTACCAGTGCTTTTAACAGTTGAAGCTGGTCAAAGTTCCAGGTTCCTCTCGCATGCGGAAAGGCACGGTAGGGCGTTTTCACAGGTGCTTCTGAAGATTCGCCTCAAATCTCACTCGGACTTGAGCTCCCACGTGGGATGCCGCCTTGCTTTCCTGGCTGCCTTCTGTATCTTCCACGGTGTGTGGAACGAAAGCTCACCTGCACCTGCGTTTCGTGTGTACACAGGTGGAGTGTGAGAGACAGCCTCTGGCCCTGTGTCTGCTTTGCTTGGTGATGCCTTAGTCTTTAAAGTCCCTTAGATAAGGCTGTATGTTTTTAGATATTTTAATGTCAGTCAAAGAGATATGCCAATATGTAAATGAAGGTCTGAGAAAATACACATGTCCTAACTGTGACGAATACCTTTCTCAGTATCAATCTCCTCTCAGGGAGAGAGTATCAATTGCAGCTTGTTGATACAAGAAATAAATAGCAAAGTGTATTTTCCTTCATACCCAAGATGAAGCTTTTTTTAAGAGAAAGTTTTTTTTTTTTTTTTTAATTTTTGGGGGGGTTGAGATAGCGCTTCCGATGTGGCTCAGGCTGGATTTGAACTTGCCGTCTTCCTGTGTCAACCTCCAGAGTGCTGAGAGCGAGGTACCCCACACCAAACACGTCTCAACTTTATCTCTGCGGGCTGACAGGTGGATCTTTAGCTCTCCAAGCCAGTTTCAGGGCATCTCAAAGAGAAACGCAGTCAGGACTTGAAAATAGAAGCCCCTGTGTGCTGATTTCCTGCAGAGCAGCTGTTGATAGGTGTGCTCTGAGTCAGAGGCCGGCAGACGTGGCTCTTCTGTGATCCAGAGCCAAGTGGGCGGGAGGGCCTCCCAAGACAGCACTGTTGCTAGGGCGACATTTTCAGGTTGGTTTAAGTCCATGCTACAGTGTGTAATGAAGTTTCACTTTCACTCTCAGTAGGAAAGCTACATTTAATTTATAACCTTCCCCTCCTATCTTCAGAAAGTGTGGCTCATTGACCATCTCCACAGCTACAGTGATGACATTTAAATTGCTAAATTAACAAGAAGGCTTAAACTTAGTTTTAGGACACTATTTGTCATATCTTCTAATATATATTGATGGTGAGTGAAAAATAAAAGTTAGCGTATGTGAGGATGAGTTCCACCCGAAGCTCTGTATCCTCACACAATACCTGTGGAAGGTTAAATTGGGAAACTAGATGATTCCATCATGAAAGCATTGACACGGGTGCACTCACAGCAAAATAAACTAGGCTGACTTACACATTTGCCTCATGGTTAGCTTTTCAGTATTTGGCTATGTACATGTGACTGCACTGATATTCTTTCTTTTTGTTATGCACCAGACTTTGTATTTTGAACTGTAAAATAGTTGATAGTTGCCTCAAGCTTGAAGAAGACTGGACTGATATTAGATGCTTAGAAAAAATGACTGTGCAGAATTTGTTGCAAGGCGTCATTGTGTCTTTTTAATGGGTAGGAGAATAATATGCTAGCATGCTAATGAATGCCAGTTCCAGTCCATGCCATTTAAGGTCAGTTAAATAAAGTGTTAGGGCATTTTTGTATGAGGCCAGGTTCTGGACTTGCTGTCGGTAGGAGTCAGGGCAATTAATGCAGCTTTGTTGAGGCTGCTGGATGCCAGACTCAGCCAACTGTTGCAAGGACATGATTGGGTTCAAGCCCAAGCATATTCCTTAGGAATAATGAGTCAGGAGTGCAGGACATGTTGACAGCACACTTGGAAATTTATAAATTCATTAATTTATTTTTGGTAATTCTAAATTTACATTGTTCAAAAATTAAAAATGTATGAAAGTTATTTGTGAAGTTTTCCTCCTACTGCCGTCTCCTATCTGTAATTTCCTTACCTTTTCTATCATGTGATTACCATTAGTTTTCCTTCAAGTTCTTACAAGCAATGATATAAAAGGATAGGTGGATGTATATTTTTCTCCCCATCTTTTAAAAAACAGAATATTTTACTTTAGCAAGGGATCAAGTCCTGTTTTTTTTTTTTTTTTTTCTCACTTATTGTCCTGGAGATTATTCCAAAGAGCTGCCTAGTTTTACTTCATAGCTCTATAGCAGTCCAGTCTGTGGAAGTACCTGATGTTTAATTTTTTAATTTTTTATTTTTTGCAACCCTGGGGTCCTGCAACCCAGGGCCCCTGCACTGAGCTATGTTCTCTAGCCTTTCGTGGTTTTTATTTCGCCACAGGGTCTTGCTAAGTTCTGTAGGCTGGTCTCTGGCTTCTGGTATTACATGAAGCTTCTGTTCAGAGCGCCAGCACTGCTCTGCCTCTCGTTCTTTCCCTATCTGTGCCGCTGTGATAAATTTCTAGAGGCAGAATTGCCGAGCGTCCATGTGGCGTTTTGACAGCTGCTGTCGCGTCTCCCGCAGGAGACCAGCCGCTTCCTGCTCTCGGCGGCAGTGTGGACTGCTGCTTCTCCACACGCTTGCCAAATGTAGGTCTCATGTAAGTTTGGAACTTTTCCTGGTCTTCTAGGTTAGAATAGCATCTTTGTTTTTGGCAAAGTTGCCTTCATTGTGTTGTGAAGATGAATTCAGTGATCGTTTCAGAATCTTTGAGGCATTTTAATTTTCGCCTTGTGTAATTTGCTCATTTTTTATCGTGGTGTTGGCCTTTTTTGTACTGACTTTAGGAAGTGTCCATATTTTGAATCCTAGTAGAAAGTCCAGCTCAAATCTGAAGTTCTACGGTTACTCTTTCTTGTTTTGTTCTGCTTTCTAAATGTTGGCAGTATTTGTAATTTATCCTGGCATGTGGGATGAGGTAGTGAGGTGGCCATCTAATGTTTTTCCCGACTGATTGTCCATTTCCTCACCACCATTTATTGAACTGAATTTTGCATTTGAAGTTACCACCTTTATTAGAAGTCAAATTTCCCTGTATATCTGGGCCAGGCTTTAGGTTCCTGTTGTACCCAAGGAGTCAGCGCCCTCTATTGGCGAGCGCTGCTGCACCCCTTTAATTGCTTCATGTCTGGCAGCGTTACCTTCGTGTTGCTTTCCTTCAGGAGGTCTTTGCAGTTATTCTGCCTTTTGTATTTTTCTGTACAAAATCCAGAATTACTTTCCCTGGTTAAAAACGTGTGTTTATGTTTTTACATATAATTTCATTACAGAACATTTTCCGAGGCTTTTTGTCCCCTTTAGGAACGTTCTCCTTTTCCTGGTGGCCTCCCACCTTCCTGTTGAACTTTTCTTCCTTGTTTTCCAATCTAATTGCCATTGGTGTCCTTTTCTACCGGGCCTTGTAACTGGGCGATGTTGGTATTATATAGTTATCTACTTTTATATATCGATTTTATACCTTACCAGTTCACTGAATTCTCTTCTCTGGTGCAGTAATTGAGTTCATTTTCTAGAGTTTTAAAATAGATGCTCCTGTCATCTAGAACTAGGGATGGTTTTGGCTCCTCATGTCAAGCGATGCAGTTGACTGTCACGGAACTGCTTTTTGTTTTAAGCCATCTGGAAGCTTTTGGGTTGAGACTCATATCTTAGCATCTTAAGAGTGTGGTCATTGATTTTTATTTTACTGACCATTTTATTAAGCATATTTTTCTATTTTATGAAATATCTATAGTATCCACAATATAGTACCTATAATAAAATATCTGTACTATTTTATGAAATACCTAAAATTAATATTTTAGGGAGTATCTCTAGCTTATCATCTGATTCTTGCCCAGTGGATCTGTTCATATAATCAGCCTGCTTTTTGCTTTATAATGTATTAGCTATAATCTAGCTTGTGGTAGTTCCATGACTTTGGATTTCTGACTTTTGTCTCTGCTTAATGTTTAAGAATAAAGTAAGTTGCTTTATAGACAGACAGAAAGATAACATTTCTTTAATGTAATGCAGGTGAGATGGGAGAGAAAGGGGAGCGTGGCCCCCCAGGAAGAGGTCCCAAAGGCTTACCCGGAGCGACAGGTCTCCCAGGTAAGTGGGCCGCACGCAGGAAGGTGGGAAGTTGGTGGCATGAGCAGTCTGACATCGGTAACGTGGGGAAAGAATTGCTGGTCACTTAGGCGCATCTAGTGATTATAACGGCTGACACGGCTTTTTCAAGCTCGCTTTAATGAACAGCCAAATGATCTGTAAGTCGTGTCTGTTTGCTTTGTGAGAAAATAGATGTCAGGACTTGAAATTTTAATTCTGTAAGAAGATGCTCTAAGAAGAATAGTGTCGAGGTCGAGCCACTGCCCACTGGCTATAAAAATCTGGATGAATCAAGCCGAGTCCGTTCTTAGCCTGGACGACAGCTCAGGCGCTGTTGCTGCTGTCGTGCTGGGGTTTGAGACTGAGCCTGGCGTGTGCGAGGCGAGGGCTCTGTCGCTGCCTCAGCCCTTGCTCCGCACCCTATAAAAGAAGAGCAGTTGGAGGTTAACACGTGTTCAGCTACCCACGTCCCTACTCCATAGGGAGCAGCTGAAATTTTACTTTAAAAGCTCTCTCTTGAACATACCCAGACTCTCTAAAAATTCATATTGCTCCATGTCCAGACCCCCAACAGGCCCCAGGCTCTGTATGCACAGCCATCAGGAGCTGCCTGTGGGCCTGTCAGAGCTGTACGCCCAGCGCCCTCGGGCTACCCTGTGTGGAGGCCCAGTTCTCCCCTGGTGTTGGAGCCCTCTCCGGCCTGATCCGTCTGTCTCAGGCCCAGGCTGGGCCACACTCACGCTCTGCAGAGCCCTGCAAGCCCACCGCGCTCAGCTCGGCGCTCAGCACGGCACTCAGCACGGCGCTTAGCAGGGCTGGAGCTGGCGCCTTCGCCGCAGTGGGCAGCGGCTGGTGGGCTCCGGGCCCTGGACGGCCGGTGCTGGGGACTATGAGGAGACAGGGACTGCGGGAGGGGAAAATGAGGCGGCGGCACTTCCATGGTGAATTTGGGAAACTTGGCTTTGTGACCCGTAGGAAGAGAAATTCCCATTTCGTGATTCTGCCAGAGGCTTATATACTTAACCAGGGCTGTAATTGTAGCCAAAACCATCACGGCTTTGCAGTTATCTATCTCACTGCTCCTGGGGATTGCTTTCTCATTATATTTTTAAAAGAAAATATGAATTTTGTCTCCTTTGGAGACAGCTCAGATACTGCCTTTCTAAAACTGTGATTCATGGGCCTGCCACGATGCTTCCATAAATTAACACGGTGTTGTGATTGGAAAATGAAGGAAAATTTCATTGGAACTGAGTAAGATCAGAGCAGGCTGGACTCAGCTGATGAGTGTTCGTGCTTTCTCTGTGACCAGGGTCATCACTGGAGGGTTTAAAACAGGTGAAATGTCCGCACCATACTTTCCATGGGGTTCTGGAGTCACCGAACACTTTCCCCTTCTCTGATTTCATGGACAAATCTCTCATCCGTTCCTAAATGAACAACTTGCACTGTTAGCATTTTTTCTTTCATTGAGAAATCACTGCTTTCCAGTGATTTCCGTTTTCCAGCAATCTGTGGGTGAGGCACACCTGAACTGTCACCCGGGAGCATCCAGAGTGGCAGCTCGTGCAGCAGCAGCAGCGCAGGCCCACTGTCCTGCTGCGGGACCCGCGGGCCGCCGGCTGGGCCTCACTGCAGGCGACGACCCCTCGGCACCCCTGGGACAGCGAGGGTTTTGCTGTCTTATCTTTCGGGCACCAGACTGTCCATGTGCAGCCAGAGGGGGAGGAGACAGCCTGGCTGGAAAGTAGTCGTCATAGCTGTTCTTGGATTTCAAGCTTAAATCTGATTGTCAAGACAGTCTTTGGAGTCCCCTTTGCTGAGACTCCAGAAGCCTCCGGTCCTTTCCTTTTCCCCTTCCCCCCTCCTTGTGGGCCCATCCCTGATCCTCCCTTCCCGGTCCTATCTCCAGAATGATTGCTGTGCTCTGGTTTCTGCCCGCCTCTGGTAGAAAGGCAGCGGTCTTCTGTCCTCTTCTGTCTTTGGACATCGAACCTCCCTCGTCCGCTTCCCTTCTCACAGCCCAGCCTTCCTGCTTCAGGGCTGGGGCTGGAAGCCGTGGGTTTTATCATAGTTGAGAGGATATTTTACTTTTAGTGAGAAATTTGAGATCCAGTTTATTTTTCAAAAACATTAGGCTGTCAACAGAACAGTGCCTGGAGAAGAGAGGTCTGGTGTGGGACCTTCATGTGTGTTTGGCTTCCGGCGAGGGACTTCGCCTTTAGGCCAGTTGGCTTTCTGTCTGCACTGTGGACTTGCTCTCTCGCTAAAGTCTCTGACAGAGCTTTCTGGGTTGCTCCTCCCTGGAGCTGCAGTTGTGATGTGGCTGTGGCCCCAGGCTCCACACTCAGACAGCCTGGCTTCACATCTTGACAATGACACTTCCTCACTCTACAGCGCCAGGCCAGTTACTTAATTTCCCGTGCCTCAGTTTCTCCACTTACAAAAAAGGGCTAATGACACAGCTCTGACAGTATAATCCTGCGAATCACAGAAATCGATCCATGTAAAGAGCTCAGGACCATTTCTAGCCTAGTGGGTGTAAGGAACGGTGGTTACTAGCACGAATACTAATATAAAAACCCACATTTTGCTTCATGGGGGAGAAGCAAAGAGCCACAGCGCAGCTTTCGCAGCTTTTGCTCCTGCTTTTAACCAGCAGCAGCGATCAGTCCTCCTTCCCTCCTCCAGCGCCCCCTCCAAGCCCCGACTTCTCTCCCATGAGCATCCCCTTCAACGCCAAATCCCTGACACCAAGCCCTGGCTCCCTGCCAACCAATTCATGGGTTAATTGTCCATGGAGAGGCTGGTAAACTTAGACTGTGATCAGGAGTGTGCCCTGCGTTCTCTCACACACATAACGATCAGAGGGCTTAAGAAGCTGTAGAAGTGGCAGGACTCCGCAGGATTTGTCTGGAAACATCAAGGCAGAGTCATGTCCAACCTGAGAGAGAGAGCCTTTGCTGTCCTGCCGTTGGAGTTGGGCCCAGATCTGCCTGAATGGAGCAGAGGGTGTGGTCCCTCTTCTTTAGAGTCACATACCCAGCATTTGGAAGGAAGAGGTCCGGAGTACCCTCCTCACCTCCCAGCTA
>PVIR01038851.1:0-14296 GCA_004026965.1 Petromus typicus | reverse complement strand
AAAAAAAAAAAAAGAAAAAAACCCAGCTTATGAGAAATAATGGAACCCATAAAAATGTTATGGAGTGGGGATTCATTGGAATAACCTAGGACATAGACATATAGAAGTTTTATAGAAGCTGGTAACAAATAGTATTTATAGAAAGATGTCTGTTAATTAGTATGGATAAAGGACATTAAATATGATAAGCTTGGTTAATACTGCCATGAGGCTCTTTACAGCTCCAAAAATTCCGCCGTTAAACACTGTACTTAAGCAGGAAAATTATGGGGTTCTATGGAAAAACATAAGGAAGCATAGAGACAAACTTACCAAAAAATAAAGAAAAAGAAAATTAGTTGTCTTCTTGTTATTCAAGAGGAAACATACAAACAAGTTCGTAGCTGTTAAGTGGCTTGAAGGTATGAAAGTGAGATAAAGCTGAGATTCAGGGTATATTATTTATGTTGGAACAGGGTTTATTATGCTGGAAACCACACAAAGTCTTTGGCTAGAATGGAACCTTCTTCAGTGAAAATAACTGGACGCTGCTGTGAACTGCATATCTATGGTAATTAGATTAGAAAATCCAGATCCAGATAAACATGCCAGCTACTGAAGCTATAAATGGAGCTCTGGAAATGTAACCTCGGAAAAATGCGAACCTGGATCTAAACCACAGCTGTGAGAGCCTAGAGTCTGCAGGCCCTTCACGTGGTGTGAAGCCAGCAGTTAACAGACTAAGGCTGATCTCAGCGGAAGCTGTGACCCTCAGACTCCACACAGAAATCCCCACTGGAAGATGAGATCTCACTGAAAAAATTAAGCTCTATGTGAAAGTTGACAAATGGAACAAATGTGAAAATTAACAGATAAATAAGACTCTAAAATGTGCAGGCATTAACTTTAAGATTATTAGAGATACAAATGAATAAATCTTAATGAGATGTATATAGAAATGAAAAGCGAAACATAACAAAGACAAGAATCATAATTATCAAAATTATGAACACATGCACAGACTTAGAGGCTAACGAAGTGAAATATTTAGCAGTTCATATGGAAGACAACGCAGTGAAGTTGAAAACACTGAGGTACAAGAAAGACAAGTAGAAGTCCAACATGCACTAATAGAACTACACAATTAGGAATAAAAACTAAAAAGACAACGGGAAGACAATGGTCAATAAAACAGTATTAAAAAAAAAAAAACTAGCTTCAGATTGAAGAGGCTCAAAAAGTCTGAGAAGTCAGGACAGATGCCGTCCCCTGCATCTCCGAGGGAAGCTGGAGGAGAACCAGACGACATTTCAAAAGCAAATCTTTTGGGTCATTTTCTTTCTCTTTTCTATCCACCACGCTAATTATGTGTATTAAAGTAAAAATATTTTAGAAACTAGATCCTGATCTTTTTTTTTTGAGACAGGGTCTCATTTTATGGTTCAGGCTGGCCCCGAGCTCAGCCTCAAACTCACATCACAGCAATCCTCCTGCCTCTGCCTCCTGAGTACTGGGATTACAAGCGTGAGCCACCACACCCGGCACTGTGGTATGTGGTGCTGGTTGCTGCTGGGGTGAGTCTCCACGCCCAGTATAGTATGTGGTTAACAGGGGATCGAACCCGGGTCCTTGCGCTTGCGAGACAGGCGTCGGAACCATTGAGCTAACTCCCCGGCCCCTAGAGCCTGATCATTTTGCTCCTACATTTTGCCCTCTCTCTTCTCCAGGTTTTGTTTTTATTCTCTAGCCTTAAACTTTGTTTTCACTTCTTCTCGTTATTTTTCCTTCTGTTATTATACCTTTCAGTTAGAGTTGTTGGTTTTTTCTTTTTTTTTTTTTTAGTTCTTCTTGGTCATTCTTGTATTTATTGAAACAATATTTTTGTCAAACACTGAGTATATTTACAGTAGCTGACTTACGGTTGCAGTGGCTAGAGGCTGGACTGTGCCACTTCCTGCTGTGACCTGGAAAGCCACGCGCTTGCGCACACTTTACCTCCGGAGCCAGGCCCTTCTCCACGTTCAAGGCCATCGGTACTGCGATTAGTGTAGCACTGAATCTATAGGTCAGTGTGGTCTTATCAGTGTAAACACTTCCACCCCATGAGTATAGAGTGTCTTTCTATTTATATCACATTTAATCTTTTTCAGTAATGTTTTGTTATTTTTAGTTTACAGATCTTTTGCCTTGGAACTCCTAAATATTTTATTTTTGTTTTTCTTACAAATAGAATTTTGTCTCAATATTTTCAGATTGTGTGTTGTTAGTTCATGGCTATACAACTGAATTTTTCATGTTAGTTTTATATCTTACTAATTTGCTATATATATTTTTCTTGTGTTCTGTATGTGTAAAGCTTTTACGGATTTCTACACACGACATGATACCATATAAATTAAGCCACGTGTTTCTTGCGTTCCAACTCTGATTTCTTTTTGTCTGTACAAATTTGCAAGATTTCCAACACCAGGTTGAAGTGGGACGAGCAGGCACCCTTCCCTTATGTCTGATCTTAGAGGAAATGCTCTGTCTTCCACCACTGAGTAAGCTCACTGGGATTTTAACGAGTGGCTGTTATTATCTTGAAGCTGCCTCCAACGCCTGACTTGTTAGATGCTTTAACATGAAAGGCCATGGAATCTTGTCAGATGCCTTTTCTGTTTCTGAAAAATGATGGTGTGATTTTATCCTTTGTTTTGCTGACGTGGTGTATCTGTCAGTTTTTGTATATTAACTCACTCTTGCATTTCAGGTGTGTATCTTGAAATGGTGTATAGTCTTTTTAATGTGCTAGTAAATTTGGCTTACTAGTGTTTTGTTGTGGAGCTTTGATTAATGTTTATCAGAGATACAAAAGAGTTTTCACGTAATATCTTTGGCTTTGGCACCAGAGTAACGAGGTTTCAAGGAAGAAGATGAAGAGCGCTCTCCAAATTTTGGAAAAGTTTCTGAAAGACACTTGTTAGTTTCTCAGATGTTTGGTACATGCTGTGCTTTAAATGTGTCTCCCAGGGGCCAGGGATTTGGCTCAGTGGTTCCGGCGCCTGTCTTGGAAGTACAAGGACCTGGGTTCAATACCCGGATAACCACATACAATAGTGGATGTGGAGACTCACGCCCAGAAACAATCAGTACCACATACCACAGTGCCGGGCGTGGTGGCTCACGCCTGTAATCCCAGCACTCGGGAGGCAGAGGCAGGAGGATTGCTGTGATGTGAGTTGGAGGCTGAGCTCAGGGCCAGCCTGAACTACAAAGCGAGACCCTGTCTCAAAAAAATAAATAAATAAAAATAAATAAATAAATAAATAAATGTGTCCCCCAAAGTCCACGTACTGAGAACCGGATCTCTAACGTGGCGTTAGAGGGGAGACCTTCTGGAGGAGTCTAAGTCAGGAGGACTCTGCCATAATTGACGAATTCATGCCATTATTCTAGGAGCAGGTTTGCTATCACAAAGGAAATTTCGCTCTCTCACATACGTGATTCTGTTTTCTGTGATGTTTAGCAGTGAAGCTCTCACCAGTCACCAGCAGCTCTCAATTGTGTCAGGATTTTGAGGGCAAAAAATACTGTTCTTCATAAATAGCTCATCTTAGGTATACCAGCTGCCACAGCAGCATGAGACATGACTGTGGGCTGTATCAATGAAGCCACTTGGCCTGCGCTTTTCTTTCTTGAGTGATTTTTTAGTACTAAGTGAATATCTTTAGTAGTTATAGATCTATTCTGATTTTCTGTTTCTTTATGATTCAGTCTTGGTGGGCTCTATTGTTAAGAATTTATCCATTTTACTTGATTAGATAATTTGTTGAAATATAATTCACATTAATCTTACAATCATATATTTCTGTAGAATTTATATTAATGTTTGCATATTCATTTCTAATTTAGCTGTCTCTATTCCTAATTGTGCTAAAGATTTGTTAGCTTTATCTATGAGAAATCAATCTTTGGTTTCATGGATTTTTTTAAACCTCTTTATCTCTACTCTAATATTTCATTCCTTCTGTTAGCTTTATATTTGGCTTTTTTGCATTCTTTAAATTATATTTAGGTCTTGATTTAATATATTTCCTTTTTTTGGTACTGGGGATAGAACAGGCATGGTGCCACTGAGCTAAATCTCTGGCCCTATATTCATTTTTAATAAGCTTTATAGTTATAAATTTTAATAATGCTTCAGAGGTTCCGGCATACTATTTTTATACAACTATAGTATTTCCTAATTTCTCTTGTAATTTCCTCTTTGATCCATAGTGTGTTTAAACCTGTAATTTAATGTTTATAAATCTGTGAAATTTCTATTCATTTGTCATTGATTTTTTGTTTTTTAGTTTTTGAGACAGGGTCTTGTTTTGTTGTTCAGGCTGGTCCTGAACTCACTATGTAGCCCACGTGAGCCTCAAACTCATGTCAATCCTTTTGCTTCTTTTTCCTGAGTGCCGCGATTACAGATGTGAGCTCCCATGCCTAGCTGTCATTGATTTCTGAATTCTTAGTTTGTATGATAATCTATTTTTAAATATTTTAAAAATTAATTTGTGGCCTCATATATGTTCTATCCAGGAGAATGTCCCATATATACTTATTTATGCGACTGAGTACATGTTTTGTGTATGTCTGTTAAATGTTTTATTGTGTTATTCATTACCTGTTCACTATTTGACTATTCTATCCATTATGAAAATAAAACCATGAACTATGCAACTGTTATTATACAACTTTCTGCTTCCAATTCTGTCTGATTAGCGCTATATTGCTGGTGTATTACTAGATAAGTAAATACTTATAATTTTTGTATCTTCTGTATTGAACTTTTTATTAATATGCAACACCTGTTGTACCTAATAAGCTTTTTAAATTGATGGTTAGCCTGGTATCAGTATTGTCACCCTACCTTATTGAGGTTATTTCCATGAAATATCTATTTTCCATCCTTTCTTTTCAACCTACTTGTGTGTTTCACTCTATGGGGAAACTCTTTTAGACAGGGTATAGTATCATACTTTTTAAACCTTTTATACCTATCTTTGTCTTGAGTTTAATCCATCTACTTTTAATTTAGTTAAAAATGCTCTTTGGCTTATAATGGGGTTACACCCCCCAAAGTGTGGAAAGTGTAGTGAGCTGGAAATGTTATCATAGTACATCAACAGTGCACTGAACACATCTAAGCTACCATGGTAGTTCATGGTCTGACCACAAGGCCGGCTGGGAGCTGTGGCTACCAGGATCATCAAGCTAGAAAACTGTGTATGAAGCCTGTGAAAAGAACAAAATTTGAAGCATGATTCCTATTGAGTGGCTATGAATTTCATACGAAGTAAAAAGATGTTAAGTGTACCACGGTAAATTGAAAACTATCCATGCTGACAAGAAGCAACTTCTACATCTTGGCTACTTTCTATGTCCCTTCTGGCTCTTTGTCCTTCATTTTATGTATTATTGTCTACAGTTGCATGGCTGATTTTCTGTAGTGAATTATTACTCACTTTGCCTCTCCTAGTGTGCATGTTCCATATCTATTTTCTTTGTGCTTATTACAGGCATTATATTTATCTTAAACTTAAAGTACTTTAACTTGAAGTTTTGGCAGCTTAGCTTCAGTAACCCATAAACCATGTTCCTATATATCTTGAGCCTCCTTCTCTTTGTTATTTATATCACAAAATGACTACTTTATATATTGTGCATACGAAAGTATGGGCCAGTCATTGTTATTTTTAATGAACTATCTCTTAAATCATATAGAAAACTGGAATTGCAAACCAGGGTTGCAAAATGGTGGTGCTTGTATTTGTTCATATACCAGGTGTGAGCAAAACATATAGTAAATGTTCAAATAAAAACCTAAGAATCAGTAACAGACACATTGCTATTGATTCGCTTAAAGTACTCTCCACCCTTCAGATACACCTATCCCAACACTCTTGGTTCCTTCTGAAGCAGTTCTGAAAATCTACCTTGAATGTTTTCTTGGTCTTCCTAAATGTCTTGAATGAATTCAAAAATGACGCCAATTTCTATCAAATAATATCATTACAGTGTGTCCTCATTACTTTATGGATCTGGCACTGTGTTACTACCTGTGCTCCAAAATCAAAATGATCAAGGAAGGTACAGCGTGAGTGGGTTCAGGGGATCAAGGCAGCTATGAGAGCGTGACTAAGAGGACTTCCGGGACTGCATGAACAAGAGGCAGGTGTGTGTGTTCAAAGTGAGAGGAAGTGTTGGGGGGTGTGATGAATAGTGATGTATCTTTTCCTGTGACCTTTAAACTATTCATACTATTTTGCTCATGGCTCCTATTTACTTTTATTGAAGTTTTTCTTTCTTCATACAGTATCACATTCCTATCTAGTGTGCTTTCATTTCAGCTGGGTGGACCTTTTAGCATTTTGAGCAAGATAGATTTAGTAATAACAAACTCCCTCAACTTTTACTTGAGTCTTTCTTCAATACTTTCAAGGGACACTTTTTCCACATATAGGATTCTGTTTACATCTGTGATACTTAGGAAGCCTATGGAAACTATAAATATACAAGAAGTCCCACCATATTTTTATGGCTACATGATTTTAATATATTTGAAATTTTACTAGATCCTAAAAATAAGTGATTTTATAATAAGAGTGTCAGTATCTTCCTCTGCCAGTTTTTGAAAATGCTGGAGTGAGCTAAGTCAGCTACCTCTGTGAATGACAGGAGGACCCTTCCATGTCCCTCGATAATATGCTCCAACTACAGATCTGAGCCCCAGATTACTATAGATCTCCAAACTGTGCAGGATAAATAGTTTGACCCAGGGTTCGCACAAGTTCACAAATCAGTTTTCAGAAACAGCAGTAAAAGAAAAAACATCCTTGAACTGAGAAATATTCTTCATGTACCTATCTGAAAGTTTCGTGCTTGGTTCACAAAGGTGATACCAATATGGAAACCAGGAAAGATTTGGAAGCCAGCGCTTGCCTCACCCCGGACATCCCTCTGCCCTTTACTCAGACTTCATGCACCACTCACATCAACCACGTAGGGCCAGAGCGAGCACAGGCAAATAGCAAACCTTTTTTAAAAACCTGAGGCATTTATTTTTAGTGATTAGTTCCACCTGGGAGAACACAAGCCTCTGTGAAGTAATAAATCCCGCTGTTGCTAAGCCCACTTAGCTATGACACTTGTCAAATGTCACAGCTCTGTGCAGATATATTTCTTTATTTCTCATTTTATTACAGAGGAATGTGTATCTCCATTGCTCCAAAGATATTATGCTAAGATATATTTTTAATACAGGTCAGAGAATATATTTAGAAAATTTATGTTTATGGGAATCACACACACAAAGCATAAATTCAGTGACCCATTTCCCTGAAGGTGATAAATCTGTACTGTGTAAATTACCAGTGGGAACAGTTCCAAATGTATGAGTAGCATAATATGCTTCCATCTTCTTTTTCTCTGTCAGAACCTTTTTGTGAACAAAAGAAGAGGTTAAGGCTAATCGCTGTGAAAAGTGGAAATTTTATAATCCCTCTAACCTCATTCACAATTCAAGATCATGTGATATAGTAAATTCACACAAAACTGGAAGTGCTTTTTCAATATACTTCATGAAACCACAAAAACTCTGTTATAATTTGCAAAACTGACTCTAATACTAAAAATAGTCCTCTGTAGTATTCCTCTGGATCTAGCAGTGCAATAAAGCTGATGCCCAAGTACTTTATATTACTGAGTGTCGATGAAAACAGCAAGTGGTTATTGAACTCTTAGTAGAGTTCAGCAATTGATCCCATTTTTCTCTAATCCTCATAGAACTTTACAGGGTATCACAACCCTTCTACACTGAGGAAATGGAGTCACTCCAGCATCATACATCAGTGTTCAAGTGTGCTCAGATTCAACCAATGTTCAACAGAGGGAAAAGGAAAGCACTGTAGGTAGTTCAGGAAGAAATTGATAGGCTAGAGAGAATGAAAATGCTCACATAAAATTGTTGGAAGGATGAAAAGAAATCTGAGTCTATGTGCTCCCAGGAACAAGCTTCCAGATCACTAGTGTAACTGTATTCTAGTGGTGAAGGTGAGTCTGGTCCTTCTGCCCCAGTAACCTCCTCACTGCCTCCCATACAGGGGCGTGTATGGGGTGCCTGTGCATCGGTCTAACCTTTTGCAGTCTTTCATGGCTACTCTCTAAACCTGTGTGAGTGAATATTACTGGCATGACCAAAGACCACATCCCTCAGTTCTGCTTATGGGAACCACATACACAACACAAGCATAAATTCATTGACACTTATAGTTAAAGTGACTTAAGTACTTCAACATTATAAGCCCTTGTTTTGTGAAGGGAAGCACAAAAGAGAATGTGAAGGTGTATAACAAGGGAAAAAAAGAATGTGATAATAATAAAAAAAAACCAGAAACAAAGCTTATGTGTATAGGGGCTTGAGGTGGGGGAGAAGGGGAAAAATGAGAATCAAGTCATGTCATATTCTGGTACAAACTCTCAATGTTGAATGTAATGATGATGTGTATTCATAATGTGCCAATATAGATTAGAATTTTTTTTTAATAGAGAATGTGAAGGTGTGAGCCTCTACTATATAACCCAGATGGTCAATTTGTGTGCTCACCCTTTGTATACATTTCTGTCAGTAAAGTTTCTGTTATGGTTTATGTCTTCATTTCTCTCCAAAGCCTCACATGGTAATAGGCTGGGCTTTTCCAGAAGTGGCTGAATCTACAGTGCGTGATTCTGGAATTAACAGTATGTGATTACTAAATTGGTCTAATGATTGGTTTGGCACCATACTAATTCTGATAGTCGAGACAGAATATAAAAGGAATAGAAAGAAGCTGCTAAGAACCCTTGCTTGCTTGCTTTGCTACCTTCTGCCCACCATGAACTATCTCCTGCAATGCCTATCTGCCATACCACCCTGCCTTAGAGCCAGCTAATTGTAGACTGAAACCTGTACACACTATGAGATAGATAAGATTTCCTTCCTTAGCTGCACAGCATAGCTCTGGGCTCCACAAACCCATCCCTTATTTTTCTACTGAAAATTTTGACTGTAAATTTTATACTGTAAATTCTAATATGCATTAGCATTATAGTAGCTGGCTGTATGTCTCAGTACCTTTCCCTGAGGAATAGATAGCAACCTCTGTATCTACCCACTTGCTACAACAAAAGGCAGAGTGTGTGCAATAGGATCAAACCAAGATTTACACCCAGATGATGCTCATCGAACAGATTTTGAGTATGTTTACCCGAGCATCACAGAAGGTATAATATACACACACCACTCTAGGATTTTTCTTTTTAAGGTTTTGTTCTACCAGAACAAAAGTGGCCCAATTCAGTGCAATGGCAAATGAAAAACTAGATTTGCAAGTTTTGAAGGAGGTCAAAAATGAATCACCAGATTCCTCACAAGTGAATGATGAAGATGATCCATTATGGTAAAAATACTTGTTTCATAACAGAATGGTGTGAATATATAATGATGACAATGATGACTTTGATGTTGACTATGTGAACCACAGTTCTGTGAAATGGAACAAAAACTGATTGATATAGACATCAACCATTCAAACTGCTTTTATGCAGATGATGAAGAAAACAGCAATGTGAGTGCATATTTGGCTGATAAAAATGTAACAAAATGGTCAAACAACCAAATCAAATGAATTCGTGTTAGAACTACATCCAAAAATACAGTAAGGATGTAGGCAGGCATGAAACATGTTGGACAGAATGCCAGCACTACCATTAAGGTTGGAAAATTTAATAGATAAAAAAACATTCTGTGAATCACACAAAGACTGCAGTGCAATCAAATAGTCTATATGCATCAAAACAATATTCAAAAATGTATTTATTATGACATTTCACTAGCTAGGCTGAAAGCATTTGTGGGTTTGCTATATGTGCCGAGTAATTCTCATGGTAATCAAAACAATGTAAAAGATTGACAGAAAAGTCAGGGTCAAAATATGGCGTAAAAATGTATGCCTTGTATATGAAAAGACTTTTTATGCTTTTAATTGAGAAACTGATCCTTGAACTCAGCCATCAGTATACTTATTTATATAGAAATAAACTGGATGATGTTGTGAACAGACTTATTACTCCCATCTCCCAAACTAATCAGAATGTGACATGGGACAATTGGTTTATCAGTTTTCAATTGATGTTACACTTGCTAACAGCACAAGTTGACCAGTCCAGTAAATGTACACAAGAACAGGACATTCCAAATTAAATGTTGCAATTTCAAAACAGAAAATTACATAGTTCACTCTTTGAATTTCAGAAAGATTCACATTAGCCTCATATGTGGCAAAGTAAAACAAACTGGAACTGTCAACATTGCACCACAATGGGAATACAGAGAAACTTTGACAAATGGAAACTTTCTACGATAAAACCAAGCTGGGCTAGACGTTGAGTTATGCAGAACTACGATGTCACTCTAAGCACAAAGCATTGGCCAATTGTGTTTTATGGGATCCTAACCATATCCAACTTGAATTGTTTGATAGTTTACAAAGAAAACCACAGAAATTTTCTGAGAGGATTAAACCGGTATTCATAGAGTTAGAACTGGAACTCAAAGGATTTACAGCAGAGGAAAACTCAAATGCTTCTTCCCAAGGAACTATCAAAAAAAATTGTGGGGGGCCGGGGATTTAGCTCACTGGTTCCAGTGCCTGTCTTGCAAGGGCAAGGACCCGGGTTCGATCCTCGGCTACCACATATAACACTGGGAGTAGAGACTCATGCCCAGCAGCAATCAGTACCACGTACCACAGTGCCGGGCGTGGTGGCTCACGTCTGTCATCCCAGCACTCGGGAGGCAGAGGCAGGAGGATTGCTGTGATGTGAGTTTGAGACTGGGCTCAGGGCCAGCCTGAACTACAAAGCAAGACCCTGTCTCAAAACAACAACAACAACAATTATGGAACACATTGGTGAGCTGACAGGTGAACAGATACAGTGTTCCAAAGATTAACTATGAAACAAAACCAGAAAGATGTCAGCTTTCCTCTACAAGAAAGGACAGGAAACCAAAAAATATGTGGTGTTAGTCTAAGGAATACTTGTATATGTTGCCTGCAGTTTTGATGTGTGAAGACTGAAGCAAAGATTGTTTTTGTTATCGAGTTCTGTTGGTATTTTCACTGTAGTTCACAAAGGTTTTTATTTCTGATATTATCTTTTGGATTTCGTCAGCAACTAAATGGCTGAGTGAAAATGTTATTTACACGTATACCATGCTGAATGTGCCCTATCTCATCTGAAAAATGCTGATGTCTATTCCAAACACTCATTACATACTGGATATTTTATTTTCTTGATATTTTACTTTCACGCTCAGCAGATGTTGTACGTTATAGTAGGACACTCCTGATGAAACAGATAAGACAGCTGAAAAGAATAACATATAGGAAAGGAAAACTAAACCTGTGCTGTCAGTGTGAGATATGAGCAAGGAGCATACAGTTATGTGTGAGGACTGCTTTGTGTGTGATCTTTCAAGTAAAGATTTTTTGTAGAATGATATTGATATTTTCATGGTAGTTCATACAGGAATTTATTTCGGTTCTTGTTTAGACTTTGTGCATTAAAATATAGTTGAGATTGAAAATTTTGAGGCTTTTTAATGACACTTTGATAAATATTGAAAATTCACTTCTTTGTGAATTGTTTCCTATTAAGTACTCATTTTAATATAATAAAATTCAGAAGAAATTGATGATTCATCAATAGAAATATTCTAAAGAATGTACACAAATGTGACGCACCCATGTTGATGCCCTGTTCTGAAAAAATTAATGTTATACTCCATTAACTTTAGCCATCAGGTGTATTGTCTCAGCAAGAAAACTAAGACAATTTGATGCTAGAGAAGTAGGGGCGTTGTTGTGACTTAATCTGATCGTATGGTTCAGAAACCTTCGGCACAGGCTGGTGTGAAAAATCTGGAAAGGTGTGAGGATGTTGGTGGAACAAGTAACTGCAATGCGCTAAACTGTCCTCAACAGGAGATTTTGGTCACAGCCCAGAAAGCCGGAATGCTGGTGGAGTCATGCTACTTAAGACCAGGCTCAGGTCTCCACTGGGAAGGACTACATTGGCTCCAGACAATATGTGCTATGGTTTGGCAGAAAATCTGTATCTTGCTCGGGTCTATAGATTTTTCCTGAGACTGAGATTAAGGGCAGTGGACTAATCTTGTAGAAATTTCCACAGTCTAATATCATGGCTACCCTGGGGGGCCTTTAGCCAGATCTATCTTGAGCCTCAAGCGCAAAGAACTCCAGCACAATTTTAAGTGTTGTAAGTTTGGCAAGAAAGGAAACTGTGATAAAGCTGTGGAGTGCAGAGATGGAGCAGAGCATATCTTGATTGCTGAGGAGGAATAAGAAATTTAAAAGGTACTGCTCTAAATGGCAGCAGACCTTGGCATTATCTATGTGGTACTGGGTTTAGGTTCATACAGAATGCAAACATTGTGAGGTTAGCAAGGCTTCCTCCAGATGTCAGAAGAAAACCAGGGAGGCCTCACGTTCTACTAGTCTTCTGTTTGCTGTACACAGCCTTTTGATTTGATGTGCTGCATTTTTTTTCTTGATTTGTTACCATATCCATTCAATTATTACCAAGATCCATATCAAGAAAGCTTTTGCTTTTACTTGCTCCAGAAAGTTAGAGTTTGGGTTCTTACATTTAAGCCTTTAATCCACTTTGAGCTGATTTTGTCCTGGTATGAGATGAGAGTTCAAGGTCATTCTGTGTATATGGATATCCAGTTCCAGACGTTTGTTGAACCTCCTTTCCGCGTTTTTTTTAGAGGTCAAATGTCAGATGCTGTCTGGATGTGAATTCATTTCTGTGATCTCTGTTCTGCTCCTTGGCTTTCGTGTCAAATTGATCTGATCGTTGTATGTTTTGCAATCAGGAAATGTGAGGTCTTCAGCTTTCTTCTTCCATCAGATTGATTTGGTTCTTAATCCTACAGTGGTTTGATACAAATTATAGAAGTTCTTTTTCTCTATCTGTGCAAAATGCCATTAGGATTCTAATTAAGAAGGCATTGAATCTGGAGATCATTTTCGATTGTATGGATGTTTTAACAATAGTAAGTCTTCAATCCCTGGACACACAGGATGTCTCCATTCATTTGGGTCATCTTTAATATTTTGTATCAGTGATTTGCAGTATGTCTTTGAGTCGTTACCTCTTCAATAAGCTTTATTGCTAACCATTTCACTATTGCTGGGTGCTTTTGTGTATGAAAATTTTTCACACAGTTCACTCTAACTGTATAGAAATACAGTTAAGGTTTGTATGCTGGTTTTGCCCTAGTTCATTTGTGGATTCTTTAGTATTTTCTGTACATAAGATCACCTCATTCACAAACATGGACAGTTTTACTTTTTTTCAGTTTGAATGTTTGTTTTCTTTATATCATACTTGCTCTGTTACAATTGTAACTCAATATTTTATAATATTAGCATTCAATTTAAAATGTTATTATATTGTTTTTTTATTAAATAAAGATAGAAGAGGAAAATCGTGATTGTGCACACAAAGCAACAAGAAGTGATGGTCTTGCTGTTGTAATCTTTGATTCTGAAATTGGGCACTAAGGGAGATCAGATCATTAAGTCCTCAATCTACTTTAGAAATGTGTCCCCGGGGCTGGGGATTTAGCTCAGTGGTTCTGGCACCTACCTTGCAAGTGCAAGGGCCCAGGTTCATCCCTGGTAAACACATACAACAATGCAGAGTGTGGAGACTCCCCCACCAGCCATCAGTACCACATAGTACAGTGTGGGGCGTGGTGGATCATGCCTGTAATCCCAGCACTTGAGAGGCAGAAGCAGGAGGATTGCTGTGAGTTCAAGGCTGAGCTCAGGGCCAGCCTGAACTACAAAAGCAAGACCCTGTCTCCAAAAAAAAAAATGTGTCCACATTGAGATTCTCAGAGAGAACTAATTGTGAGCCATGAGCACACGATGGGTGTTGCATTGCAACTATGTAGCAAGGAAAAGCAGTGAGGAAGACAGGTTCTTCAAGACCTACTTCTAGTCTGAGTTTAGTCTTACACTAACCATGTAGCAACAGGAATTGAGCCAAATGTACCCACTGGGAAGACTGAGAGCTTTAAAAGAAAGATGAATGGCGGACTTCTGTAGCCTAAGCATATTTCCAATTCCAAAAGTTCATTGTTCATGCAGAAATGCAATGGAAGAATGATAGAAACCCCTTTCTGTTCAGTTTAAAAGAAGTGTGTTCTCACTTA